>VXAB01010069.1:121500-166378 GCA_013399175.1 Odontophorus gujanensis | reverse complement strand
AAAGAACATACAGCAAAGTAAAGATGCTCACATAAGGTATTCAGAATTTTCAAGAACCAATTCTTGTCTGCATTACAATTGTAAGAGGGAAGGCAGGAGAAATTGAGCACAAGTACATCTCCCTTCACAAACAGACTTACGCTATTACACAGGAACGGCTCTACTAGGACAAAACAGATGTTGATCTATCCCTGCATAGAGAAGGCACACAGAGAAAGGACACAGTGTTTAACCTCCTGGTACTATCCAAGCCTTTAGCTATTCCCCACAAAAAATATTAGCACCTAATGTCCTGTAGCAAGGAGTTCCGCTGACCTACAACCTGCAGTGCTAAGGATCATCTTTCTTTGTTAGTCTGCTATTGATTTTAGTTCATTCCACTAAGTCTTGACTTTGGAAAGTTAGTCAACAGTCAGTTCCACCACCTCTCCATGTCTCTCATGGTTTTATAACCTCCTCTAAATAACCTCTTTCCCAGGCTGAAGAATCATAGCTTAGTCGTTCTTCAGAGGGTAGTCACTCATATGACAGCCTCCATGATCACCCTTTTCACCTTCTTCTGTTCTACTGCCTTCATATTTGGAGGATGAGCAGACCAGAATTGCACACAGCATTCAAGGTGTTGACAAACATGTTAGCATATGGGCTTTACCTTACCTTCAGCTTCCATGCAACAACTTTGGTGGGATGCTCAGTATAAAGGAAATCTAATGAAATGAAATGGTCCTCTATAGCACCTAAAATGGTACTATATTAATAAAAATGTTTCTCTGAAATTCAAGTCAAATTTAAATACTCAGTTCTGCAGTGTACCCCTAGTGATAGTGGAAAGCAGTTCAAAGAATCAGGTGGTTGAACAGGTCTCACTCTGTGCTTTCTGTCTCCTTTTGGCTACGTGGGCAGCTGGAGAAGGTTCAGGGTGGACTGAGACAGCAGAATGGTGTGTTTTGTTTGTTTGTGACTTGAGTGATTTGGAGCTGAGTGTTTTCCTCTGGGAGTGAACCTCTGTCTCAAGTGATCTAAAATCAGTGTCAAAGGTTTGTGAATGGGTTACAGAATGAGCAATGGCACCTCCCATCGTTAACTGTCTGCATTTATAACCACTTGCATACTTTTGGTCAACCACTGTAAAATAAACAGTCCTTCCCAAATGTTTTTGTTTTCTTTGACAGTGCAGCAATAATTCACTTGGAATGCTGTGGAATATAACAGCACTTTAAAACTGTTGCAAAGCTGCCTTTTTATGATTTATGTTTGAGATATTTTCAAGCAAAAAGGATGCCAGACCTACAAAAGTATTTAAAATTAGAAGATGTATCATGTGAGCTTGTACATGATATAGAGAGTGAGCCCATGCAAAATAGACTGTTTTATATAATTGTCATTTTGCAGGGGAGATCTGATCATTTGCCTGTTTCTCTGAAAAATGACTCATTGCAACAGATTAACTTCTGTAATTACCAAAATCTAATCTCTTAGGACCTTGTGTTTACAATGCCACCTGTGCAGAAAAACAATACACTCATAAATGGACACTGCATCTGATCAGAAGAAACATTTTGCAGATGGAACATCACATGGCTGCAAATTCAATTAAAGTTCATTTCAGACTAGTGTAGAAACCTGTGAAAACTATTTTAGTGTCTGTCATCCTGTGCTATGAGGGAGCAAATCTATTTGACCGCAGATGTTTGTGCTAAGGCAGCATCACTATGTCCTCGCTCTCAATTTCTTTCTGGAAAAACACACAAAGACCCTGAACTCTGCTGTATTGTGTGGAGGAATAAGCTGTATGTGAAGTTTGCTATTGAAGACTCAGAGGTTATCTGTTTGGCCAACACACCTGCACTCCTGACGAACAGCTGAAGATCCAGAGAGGCCTGGCCCAGCTCAGTGCTTCTCCAGCAGAGAGCAGTGATACACTGTCAGTGAGCTCAGCCCTGGAAAGCAGGGCAGCTTCCAAGCATGAGCAAAGGAGAAGCTCAATGCTGACAAGCTTGTCAGTGTGAATGTCTAGAGCTGGACTTGGAGAAACAGATGATAAGCTAAGGTCACCTGAAAAGAAAGCCATTAAAAATGCTGGTAAAAGCAGTGTCTGTGCCAGCAGCCCTCACTTCAGGAGGATTACTCATGTAAGAGCCCTGATGTCAGACCCTTGCAGCATTTTGCACTTTAAGCCAAGTAGCACAGGGGGCATTTACACCACGAACTTCACCTGCCTCCAGAATACCTTCTGATACTCTCTAGCAGCTTTTGCTGAAGATCCTTATACTTTTTCAAATGACACCAAGGAGGGGACATCCCACTGCCAAGAGCACAGTCTACCTTCATAAACTGTACTTGATGGCACAGCCACTGAAAATTTGTCAAATCCAACTTGTGAACAAGGCAAGATTTACAGGCAGAAGTTAACTTTCATTAGACCAACCAATACTGACTGAAAGAAACCTGACAATCTAGTCTCAAATTTTGCCATGCATCTAAGATGCTTCACATAATAAAAAGACAGGCTTACATATATCCACCCGCACAATCATACATGGCCACCTCAGATTTTTACATCTTGCATGCACTTTATCCTTGGATATAGTCTCAACTGCCACTCCTAGTAGTAAAAATGACAAAACAAAAACCCATCTTAAGCAATGAAAGTTACAGACTGCTAAATCACAGATTGCAAGATTGAGGTGTAAGCAACAGATGGCCAATGGCCTTATCTGTCCCAGCCACTAGGAAATGATGTCGTTCCCTAGAAGAAAGACTTCCCAGGTGGAAGGCTTTTCCATCTGGATGCTTTATTTTCCACCTAAAGATACCAAATACAAAATATTTCACACAGTTGAAGACCAGAATTATCATTCCTGTTTTACACATAATGAAAAGCGAAGAACAAAAAGGGAACTGTCTGGACAGAGCCATCTAAGCTGACAGGACCTCAACTGTTCCCCCTTTTGTTGAGGTCTGTCTGTCTACTGGCAGGGCCAAGGAGTTCAGGTAGCTTGTGTCCCCCACTGCAGTGACTCAGACACGTGCCAGCCCCTGGCTGCATGGATGGCATAAGACACAAGAAAGAGCTTGTTTTTATTCTTCCTACTCTCCTGCTTGGTAGCCCCAAGATATTTGCAGGGCAGCATCTACTGTAAAACTTCTCTGTAAAACTGCTGAAACAACTGAAATGTGTAAGAATTCCACCAAGAAAGAATTTCATAGTGGTAAATATGAGCTTCTGCTCTTTTCCTCCCTTGTTTCACCATATCCTGCCTGACGCGGTCTTATGCCTTTTTGTCTCAAGTATGCATGTGGGCACAATTCCTTTTTTACTCACATAACCACATATTCTTTCTGGATCTTGTGGGTGCATGACCCTGCAGGACAAAGCATGAATGAAAACAGAGAGCCTGGTCATATACAGTGGTCTCCAGCCTTCCCCACCACTGGGAAGTAACACCAAGGAGAAGGAAACCACTGCTTTCTCATCAACCTTAGCTGTGCTACCTGAGGTAAATTGTACCTATGGATCATGATACTAGATAGTCTTGCAGACATCATGTAGCCTGTAGCTAGATCAATGGCCTAAATGGTAAAAAAATAAAAAATAACTATGAAAGCAAAAAACGAGTGGGGTTTCAGATCATACCCTAACCTGATGCCCTAACCTCGCAGCCAGCATTCCTTGTTTCTGTCTGAATTTAACAAGCCTTCATATTTGCTACTGTCATCTTGAAATTTAAGTCTGGCACTGCTTAGAAAGGTAAAGACCTACCCCGAGTTTTGTTTTTTAACTTATTCTTATATGTTAGATATGATTTTATTTAAAGGACAGTCTCTGTTAATGCTTTCAGATATCCTCTCAACCAGAGAAACCGAGAAGGCCATGATCTCCTTTCCCCAGGTGCCTGGAAGGCATAAAAAGCAAGAGGCTGCTCTATGCACAAAGCAAATGCAAAGCCTTGGAAGAGATGGTTGCCTTTCAGAATCTCAGAGCAAAAATTCTGGTATTCTGTGTAGCCCATGGTTCATCAGCACCAGAATGGCTCAAACTCGCACATCTTTGTGAGCCTCCAGCACCTGTAGTGTTTTCTTGATTTCAGAAGGAACAGGAAAACACTTTTTTTTTCATAACATAGATGAAGTATGGGAAAAAAAAACAAACACAACAACAACACTGGATTTTGATCTCCAGGGTATTAAAGATACCATGTCTGTAACCATGTTTGCTAGGAAGCAACGCAATGTTCTTGTTATCCATTATCCAAACCGTCTTCAAAGAACTAGTCCATGCAGCTTTGGGCTGCCTTTCTTCAGCAGTCAAGTACATGGCAGAATAAGAAGGCCTGGTGCAACACCTCCCCCAGAAGGCACACGTGGAACAAGGTGGCTTTTAGGGGACTGGCTCAAACCCAACTACACTCTGCGTCCTCCATCCCTCTGGGCGACTGCCATCTCCTGCTTCTACACGAGATTTCCTTCAGAGCAATCCTGTCCTGATCCCTGGAAGCACCTATCTCTGTTCCCCCTCTTCCCACCACGCCCTTGGGCCTGCCAGCGGGCATCAGCAAAGCAAGTGGCAACCAGCACACCTCCAGCCCAGGCTCCCCTGCTATTGAAGAATGTGGTCTGCTGTGCCTGCTGAAAGGCTTGGGAAAGCGCAGCCCTGCTGTTTCATGTCAACATTCCTCCCCCTCTGCCTTTCCCAAGGTCTCAGGCAGAAAATCCCTTTTTGTTCTTATCAGTTCAAACAAGAACAATGAATTCCTCAGGCCCGCAAGAATGTGACAAGGTGCCAACAAAGCCAACCAGGAAGGTGATGTATGGTCTATAGGCTGCAGCTCAAATAAATCACTTCACAAACCAGTGCTGCAAGGGGTGAATTCAAACAGCTTAGAGCCTCCTGTTCTAGTTCTGCCCTTCAGGTTTTCACCTGCCAAGTAACCTGAATAAAAGCACTACGTGTGATGCTAAAACGCTGTGTGCCCTTTGCTTTTGTTACCAGGAATAGCTGCAGCGTGTAATTAAATCAATATTACAGAGGTGTGTCTGCACAGCTTTGGTGAAGGCAGTTGGAGTTTAAATCCCTACATTTGAGAGTTTACAACTGAATGTAAAACTGGCTCACTGAGCAGAACTTGGCGCACACAGCCGTCATCCAGAGAGCAAATGATTTTTACCATATTTCAAAAATAATTGGTTTGGCTCTTTTAAAATCACACTAATGTTTTTTAAAAATGAGGTAACTATGTCTGGATGCTTTTTAGTATATATATTCCATTTCTACAGAGAAACGCTGGCAGGCAATTGATCTCCTGCTCAGCTAGTCTGATTAGGAAAATAAAAGGGTAATGACCCACATATTCAGTTGCAAAAAGGCATGTATAAGTATGGCTATAGAAATAAAAGTACACATTGTGCATGTGCAAGGATTCACGTGTCTCACCCTCTGCTTGGACAATATGCCTTCTAGGCAGAATTGACACGATGCTTTATGCTGCAGATATCTGCAGAAGAATAATTGCTTCATGCTAAATTATACCAGTGATTCACCGTTCCTGGAAGTGCTTAAGAAATGTGTTGATGTGGTATTAGAGACATGGTCTAGTGGGCAATATTGGTGGTAGGTGGATGGTTGGACTAGGTGATCTTAGAGGTCTTTTCCAACCTTAATGATTCCATGACTGCATTCTATGATTCTATGTGACAAACAGGCATTCCCGGATTTGCCATATTAGCAAGCCAGTGAGTAAGAAACACAGCAAGAAGGAAGAAATAACATACCTGACTATTGAGCTTGGTGTTTTTCTGATCCTTTTTTTGCTGCTTGTGTTAGCAACCAAAAATGCACCAGCAAACATGTTGCAGAGTATTGAAAAAAGCAGCAACATCTCTGTAAAGAGAAATGTTACTATGGCTCTCTAGTACTACGTTTTTCCTAATAAACGAGGAGAGACGGAGCTGGGTTTGCGTGATGCCCGCAGCCCTACTGGCTACCTCTCAGAATGGCTTCAGCTGCAGCAGACCTTCGTGCTCCATCTCTAATGGGTGGACATACACAGCTATGAAAAAGCAGTTTTCATTGACTATGCATACATTCAAATATATATATATATAATAATAGTAAAAAAAACCCTGCTACCCTACATATATATTTTATACAACATACCAAAGCTGTCAGGTAAGTAATTTGTATGTTGGGTTGAAATGGTTTATTTGGAATTGCTGTGGTCTGTTGTGCAGTTTGCTGAACATGTAGTCCTCCTGAGAGATTTCTGTGTAAGGTTACTCCAGCCCAATAGAAAAGACTCTCTCCCAGTACTTGCAGTGCCACCTCCAGTCCCTGGAGGAGTCCTTGTGGCAGGGAGCAGGCAGTTAGGATCACAGCCTTCCTCAGCCTGGGGCTGCACAGAGTGCACAGAGTCAGCAGGCACTGCTGCAGACTGCACACACTGCTTTACCAAGGAGCCCTTTCTTCAGTTCTGACACTGAAACGCAGCATTCCTGGTGAGTGAGGTGTGGCAACAGAGGTGAGACATGGTGCAGAGCCCAGACTCTCGCTAAGATACTGCTATTGGGCTGAACTCTGGCTCACCTTGGAGGGACAGGGGAGAGACAGCGAGAGGGAGGGGAAGGGAAGCTGGGTGCCTGGGAGCAGCAGGGCTGTGATGGACACCAGAGAGGAAAGGGGAAAGCGGTGCTGATGGGCAGGGAAACAACTGGAACCAGCACCTCAAAAGATGCATGCACTAAGCTCCAGAACGTGTCTGGTGATACTTGGTGACTTCCTTTGTATCTCAAGACTCTGGAGCCAAATGAAGACATAATGACATTAAGATATATAACCATTAAACTATTTTTAAAGGAAAAGCTCAAAACCCTGTAAGCAAATGTACAAGTCTTTCAAGTCTTTTCCTCTTTCAAGTCACTCATAATTCTCGACTAATGTCATGAAGCTTGGTGAATACCTTCTCACAGAAAAACTTCCGTGTGACTACAGATTTACATACAGAAGGCACTGAGACACTTTCAAACTCACATGCACAGTTTTTATACAAAAGAGCTTTTGACGTTAGAGAAGAAATGACTAACCCTAAGGAACAGGAACTATTTTTACATTAGCCTCACACACTTACAACTGAAATTACTAATAAAGTGTTGACTGTCTCTATCTGTTCTACAGTCTGCTGACCCAGCTAAATAGAAATTACAGAATTATAAAGCTCTTTCAAATAAAATACACAATAACTCACTTTTACCTTTTAATTGTGCTATACTAAATTATGGATGGACACAACATGAAGACAAAAAGGCATAAAAAATTCTGTGTTACCTCCCTTCTTCTCTTTTATCACTTTTTTTATATCAAGCTTGAAGAACACCAGGGGAATTTTTGCTAGCAGAGACAGTATGTTAATCCATTTCACCTTAACAGCACAAGGTCTTAGCACATATTACTAGCAGAAATGATCTTCGGCATCCTCTTATTCTCACTTCATAAAACAACAAGTGAACACATAGTTTGGCACAAACCTCTCAGCTCGAGGAAGGCCCCAAATGACGTAAGAGCAGATGTCACCAACTGGGCCTGAGTTATAGCAAATAGCCTCCCACCATGAGCACTCCGTCCCGTCCTGTGCCTACCACAGCCACACTGTGTGCAGTAACTTGCTCAAATAAATACAGATTTGCACAAATACAGATTTTTACTACAAACAAATGATGCAGGATGATAAATAACCAATTTCCATTTCTGATGCAGTGACAAAATAAGTCATCTGCCTAACAAAATTACAACTCAGAAGTAACATTTAACAAAATCCTGTATGCAGTTTATCAAATATACATAACAAATTTTGTTATGTCTGCAGAAGGAGAAACTCATTCTCTATGTGATCTAAATAAGCACTGTATTTTCTGTTACCTCTTTCCAAAAACATCAGAACAGGCATTCTGGGTGGACCATGAAGCCCAGCAGCCTTTCTGAGGCAGCTGCCAATGAGGAACACTTATGGAAGGGAGTACGAATATGACAAGCACATAATGACACTTCCCATAACACTGCCACAGTGTGCAGTGATTTATGGCTCTGAGACATTGTGCACCTAAGAACTGTTACCAAAGTGTCCTAGATAAAACCACTTTCTTTGAATCTGTACAATCAATCTTTGAATTCATGTAAAAACTTTCAGTTCCTTTAGATCCCTGTAAAAAGGGTTTTCAGAATGTACTGTGTGAAGAAACACCATTTTCTGTTTCCATCAGACCTGCTAGTCATTAAATGACTCCCAGTTCCACTATCTGAAGTACGACTGAACATTTCTGCACCCTACTGATTTCGAAGACCTTGTGAACACGTCCTATCCAGTCATCTTCCCTCCTGGCTGAACAGTCCTGTTCTTTTTGATTCTTTACCTGAAACTCCTGCAACAGCCTCGATTATCCATTTAACTCTCCTGTGTGTCTTTTCCAGTTCTACTGTCTTTGTAATTCCCCATACTCTCTGCAATTCTGGCTCACAGAGGCAAGTCTCTAAGATGGCCAAGGAAAGTTCAGTGGATTCTGGATGAGAAATTTCCTCTGGCTGTGTTCAGATCGCATGGTGGCTGAGTGTGGTGTGCT
The DNA here is from genome assembly GCA_013399175.1 of Odontophorus gujanensis. NCBI lineage: Eukaryota > Metazoa > Chordata > Aves > Galliformes > Odontophoridae > Odontophorus > Odontophorus gujanensis. The sequence goes on along the minus strand of VXAB01010069.1, from coordinate 157,768 downwards.
GAGTTTTCTGGCCAGATATGTGGCCTGAGCATGCCACAGCTCCCTTCCAGGCTATGCCTTCTGCTTTCCTTTTCATAGACAGGTGTGTGTGCTTTGGGGAAGGGGAAAGTATGCTCCCGAGTCTTGCTTGGATGTGGATCTGGAGTGTGGATGGCATGCACATATGGAGCAAGGAGCTTGCAAACACTCTCAAGTCTAATAATTCATAAGTAGCCTTCTTATTCCCACAAAGCTGCCTATGACTGGCCTAGCTGCTCGAATAAATAACAAATCCTGTTGCTCTGAGAGTCAAGCAGCATGTGAAGTCATACAATTTTGTCCTTTGCATCCCACTGCAGAGTGGCCATGCATGCCTGATAACAGCATGAACCCAGGCATCCCAAAAATGCTGTGTCCTTCAGCTGACACTTCTAAGAAGAGGATATCTCAGCTTCACAGCATCACTGTGCCCCAAAGACAGGTGATGATTGAAGAGCCAGTGACCAAGAATACCATGCTAGCTCATCTCTTTTGTTCCTTTCCCCATCTGACCAGCAGACTCTCCTGCAACTGTAAAGCACAGACAGCATATTGGGAACTACCTGCACTGTCACTGCAACGCCTGGATCACTGCAGTGAAGCCTCCATCCTCATGAGTCTTCGAAGCATCAGCTTGGTCTCTCCTCAGGAGAGAATCTCTTAACAGAAATACAGAGATTAACTAGAAACAAAAATATAGCCCATGGCTGTTTCACCAAACTACCAGTGCTTCCAAGACTCATGCTAAACACGCAAAGCACATATTCTTCACGATTTATTTTTGTTTACAGTTTGTTTGTTTTTTGAACTAAGCTGCTTAAGTTCCCATTAAGGAATCCTGTGCTGCCTCTGTAGGCACAGTTCCACTGGCTTTGCAGCAACCCGTCTTTGCCCTAAGCAACAACATTCCTGTTGTTTTGGGAAACCCAGGGCCCAACAGGTGGCAAACATGGTCTTCCTCCTGCTCAGCTGTCCCCTCCAGCCAGGGAGGCAGAGCTCAGAAGAGCTGGTTTCATCTCCTGACAGTGCCAGAAGTGGGAATACAGTTTCCTGATGAAAAGTGAAGCACTGTGGTTGTATAATCGCTCCATAGAGCCCTGGACAGATTTGTACATTCAGTAGATTCTCACAACCATTTCAACACCTCTTGTTTTCCACATAGTTTAAAAAAATTGGGAAATTGTACCACCACTGACCAACATTAACATGACAGTGTCAGGCATTATTTGCCAGTGGTTTAAGGCTTGAGTTAACCTGACCATAAACAGATTTTTACGAATATGTAACTGGATATCCACCTTCAATTAGATGCTCTATAAAATGTTAAGTCTGCTGCATTTTAACAGGTGCAAAACTTTAGCCACTCGTTTTTAAAGGCTTTGTGCTTCTGATATCGTATCTAATGTAGGAGGAAGAACAGTTCTGTAGGGAATTGGATGGGCAGATCTCAGTGCTGTTCCTGATCACGCCTAAGACCTTTTTCTTCTTAAAAGAAGAGCAGTACAGTGAGCATATTACTTTCTTGCTGTGTTATATTCATTATGTCTCACCTCATGATATCAGGATGGATTTCAGTAAATCCAAACGTAACCTCTGCCACGATTCTACCTGAAACTCAGTATGACCAAAGTACTTCCTATCTAACAAATGCACTTCATTATCTATCACTAACCCTAAATATTTAAAGTGTCTGAGTATTGATATGAAAAGTGTTTTATCCCCAGATCTTATCTGTAACATAAGGGCTATTCTCTTTCATAAATTGATAGGATGGGTATATATACATCAAGTAACTGAAGGAGAGATGTGCATATGCTACTATGGATGGTAGGTAGCCAGAATTTGTGTATTTCTACTACTGTTGCCTTATCTTATTTGAACTCTGCCTCTACTTGTTCAAGACTCAACATCTCTACAGATTTTCCAATGGTTTAGCAGTTCCAGTATATTTGAAAGCAACAGGTTGTTGCTCAGAACCTTTTCAGGCCTACTTCCTCAGTGTTTTACATTCAATATGCTGTGGAATATTTTCCTTCTTTCTTCATTTGGACATGATTTTGACTTTTGGAAGATTATTTAAAATTACCTCTCCTCTCTTTAATTATGGAAGCCCTTTTGTAACCATTCTGAAGTCTTCTTGGTAACTAGTGTATATGTGCTATATGTACTTAAGAAAATGTCTGTAGGCAGTCTTACTCCTGACTAAAAGTCTCCTCACTCTGTTGACTCTTGTTTTTAACCAATGTCTGCAGTGGTATACTGTCCCTCGTTATGAACACAGGTACCACTGTGGAAGAATTACAGTGAAGTAGAAATCAGATGACTCAGAAGGACATCTTTGCACAGTATGACGATTATCATATGGAATTAGTAGGAAAGCACTATGTATTTTTATACAGTGTAATACAAGGTTCTCCAAAAGCCACTAAAGCACTCATGGTTTTGGAATCATGCATTCAATTTGGAATCAATGCATTCAAAATCATTCATACAGACTTGAAGATTAGCAGCTGAATATTTTCCATGTTTTAAATGCTGGTTGACTGACTTACATCAAACAAGTTTGTGATATTGACTTCAACTCCTCGTGAATATTATTCCTGAGTGCTGGTACATATTCTTAAGGATTTCAGCAGCCTATATTTAAAACTACCCTCTAAGAGCTTTAGGCAAACTGGTGGAACAATGGGGCCAACCTGCAATTCTTCTGACTGTGATGAAATTTTTATTTGCACATGGGATACTACTTTCAGAAGCCATTTATCCATCACCCTTATTTAATTATTTTATTTCATCAAGTTATTTATATTTCGCACATGTTGCTTTTGTCAATACTTCTAATTACTAGGTTAGGTCGATGCTTTTCCACATTAATCAAATATTTGTAATATCATCCACGTAACAGAACAGGTGTCAATAACCATTTTGTACAAAAAATAATTTAGAGGCACTGGGCCTTTTGCTGTTATTGAAAGGGTCTGACCTCATTAATTATTTGGTAGGAATTTTGCTTCCAGAAATACCTGTGAGGATTATTCCATATGTTCATTTTCTTGTTCTTAGATGTCTAATTGCCTAATCTGTAGATGTGATCAGGTAGTTAGTGTTCTAAGTACTGTAAATAGCACACACAATTATTTCCTGCAGGCATAAAAATAAAGGACATTTTTCAAAAAAAAATACCAGAAGCATGTTTTTATAGTTGTAGATAAAAACATCCCAAGCAGCACTAAAATACAGCTAGAGGTGTCATGCCCAAAGCAGCATTCATAATTGTTAGATATTGACTACCTTTAGCGAAGCTGTAAATGTTATGTGGTGACAAATACTACATTATGTCTGGATTTTTCAAACTTTCTCTTAATTATTATGAACTGATTGTCAGACATTAAAAACAGTTGGGTAAAGGAAGGTAAGGTCTGTTTGCCTATGTTTGTTTACCTTATTGCACAGCATCTCTTAAGTATATACCTGTGTGCATGTGCAATAAAAGTAAATGAAGCCTTGTCTTCTTCCTTTCTTTAACTACATAAGGCATGAAGGCAACTGGTACAGATACTACTCTGAGATACTCTTTCAATTTCTGAGAATTCCTATAGCATCACCCCCAAGCTTTTATCTTCCACTTGTTAAAAGAATAAAAGGCAAACAGTGTATAAGATAAGCATTTAAAATTTCAGCCATCTGTCTTAAAAACCTAAGGCACGGTTACGGGAACTAACCATTGATCCTGTTGGCAGCACCCATGACGACTCTGGTAGTTCTCATTATCACTGCTGTCAGTTTTCTTTTGGTTTAGTCCACTCACTGGTGAGTACAGTGGCATGCTGCAATCCTCCATTAGCACAGAACATGGTAACTCAATGAAGCTATTGCAGTCTGTAACAGTTAAGAAATCTCATGCAAACCCTTCTTTAACTCCACTCACTTTCAACCTGGCTTCTACCTAGAGATCTCACCCCTCTTGTTTAAGAATGGGTTCCATAACACAGACTCAAAAATTTTCGAAAACTTTGCACTGCATCTGTAAAATATTTCCATGGGAATAAAAATCCACAACAGACCAGAGGTATTTTGCCTATTTTTGCCTTGGATAGTAATGAAGGAAAATTACAAAATCAATACTCTTCAGCACAGATACAAAGCCTTCTTTAATTCCCATTTCTTTAACCGAAAGTCTCAGCTACGGAATGCTGGAACTGGGATACTGGAAAACTGACTCAACATAAAGCAGTTAATTGTCATTAGATACAAAAGTGAAAGGTATCTCTACTATACTTCCTGTCCTGGAACTTTAAATGGAACATATGGCAGAAGCGGGCAGAGAGCCTGGATGTAAAAATACAGATACAGTTCTCTTTCCAGAAGGTCTACGAAGAGTAACTTACTAATCAAATGAAGTCGGAAACTCACAGAACACCAGATATGGTCAAAGAATGTCTGATTTTTAGGAGCTGCTGATTAGTTACAGAGACCTAAGCTTGCTTACAATTGCTGGTTATCTGGTACCCATTAGGGTTAAACGCGTTATAAGGAATCACTCCAGCTCTACCAAAAGGGCAAGGGAACAAAGAGAAACTGGAAAATGGGACTGAGACTCTTGAGTTCATTTAGATAGCTGCTGTTCTCATTGGCACTATGAAGGAACAGAAGCATGCCGAAGTGTTGAGTAGCTAAGACCGGAATGTGATCTAAATCTTCCCTGAGTGATACTGGTGTGCAGAGTTTGCTCGGTGATGATACTTGAACGAGTTCTGTGTTATTTCCTTTTCCCCTTAATGGTGAACACTAATAGCAGAAATATTCTGTTTCATTGCTGTTATATAAGAATCCTCCTACATCACTGTTTTAGTCACAGGGCAGGTCAGTGGGCAAAATACGCTTATTACTATTTCCTTTGCTGAAGAAACACTTGCCAAATTGCAGTAGCAAGTTTTCAGCATTTGCCTTTCAGTTGGAGTGGTTTGGAGCCCTTGGCAGCAAGCCATGACCAGCAGAACAGAGTGGGACACTCGTGCTGCCCACACTGAGCTCGTGGTCATACTGCTTTGTGCTCAGTGCTGCTCCGTATGGCTTCTCAAATGAACAACATCTTAAACAGCAAAGAGTTCCACTGGCTCTCCATTTAAATAAATATCTAAGTATAAACTCACAATTTCACACACTTGTAAGTCCTCCTCTGGAGTTTTGTCCTTTTTATTCCATTCATACTCCTTTTTACTCCGTTCCTTTGAGTTCCCTCTCTCACTCTGCTCCTTTAATGTCACAGAGCCACAAATTCTGAACAGTTACAGACCTTTCACAGCATCTAGTTCACTGATGGCAAGAATGCTCACTTATTTTTTAATACATTTTTTATAATGCAATGTAATCCCTTGCCTTTTCTTGTCCTCTGGCTTTGCTCCACTTTTCCTTCCTTTTATGTTGTACAATAGATTGTGGTCTACCTTTCTTTCCATTTTACCCTTTGTGCCCGTTTCCTCCTTCCTTTCCTTTTCATCCACCTTGTATTTTCCTTTTTTTTTTTTTTTTCTCTGATGCCTCCTCTGCACAATTCCTGCATTTTCTCTTTTCCTCTTTCTCACAATACACCTCTACCACCAAATTCTTTGTTTTCATCCCAGCCTCTCCAGTTCTCTCATTCTGACTCTTCACTACAAGAAAGACATTGTGGCCCTGGAGTATGTCCAAAGAAGGGTGATGGAGCTGGTGCGGACTCAGGTGCACAAGTCATACAAGAAGTGGTTGAGGGAACTGGAATTTAGTCTGGAGAAGAGGAGGCTCATGGGAGATCTTATTGCTCTCTACAATGACCTGAAAGGAGGTTCTAATGAGGTTGAGGTCAGCCTCTTTTCCCTGTTAACAGCAGTAGAACAAGAGGGAATGGCCCTCTTGTTGCACCAGGGGAGGTTCATGTTGGATATTAGGAAAACTTTATTCTGAGAATGAATGGTGAGGTACTGGAACACACTGCCCAGGGAGGTGGTGAAGTCACCATCCTTGAAGGCGTTCAAGAAACACAGAGATGTGACACTGAGGGATATGGTTTGGTTGACACTGTAGTGAGGGGTCAACTGTTGGAGTAGATGATCTTAGTGGTCTTCTTCAAACGTAATGATTCTGTGATCTCAACCAGACCTTTCCAATCTTGTGAGAACAAGAAACCCAGAGTCAAAAGAAGGAGCAGAACAAAGAACCTAGGTGCTGGGAAAATCTTTTAAAAATGTGAAGGTAAGGCAGCCAGGAACATGATGCATATGAAGAGGAGGCTTTAGCAGGGAAGAGAGTGTTCAGTGGAAACTACTGCTAACTAGCTGAGGAAGGTGGAAATTCACTGCCAAGAAGAAAGCAAGTCCATGGACTTTAAGAGAGCGTTAAGAAAGGACATCACCAGTTTCTCACATGGATTTCTCTTACCCTGTAAACCTAAGAAGAAACTGAAGCAGGGAAATGTATGTGGGTATTCTTTCTTTTGCCTACATAACTGTAAGCCAGAACATCTTCGGACACCTTGCATTTAGAAACTCTTAAAAGTCTACTTCCCTTCAAAAAACATATGTCTCTGACAGTGAAGCAACACATCATGCTGCTTTCAGGCTTGGCCCTTTGGGATGATGACAGGAACCTGAGAAAGAGTCAGGGGGATCAGTGGCTGAAGATGCCATCTGGTTTGACATCTGTGAAACTAACAGTTCTAACAGTGGAACCAGGTGGAATATGGCTGCAGACACCCTTCTAGAAGAAGGTCTGGGAGTGTCCTGGGACATCATCCCAGCAGTCTGGAAAGTTCTGGGTGAGCAAAACCCACCAGAGCAGCAGCAGACAGTGGGGAAATCAAAGAGAAGAGTGTCCTGGGGGACCACTGCTGACTGTGGCTCAGGAGCAGGTCCCAGCAGATGGAGCAGGGCTGGGCTCCAGCCTCAGTGCCCTTCCGTAACTCTGCTAGTGACTCAGAGTGGTGCAGGTTCCACCAGGACCCTCAGAACTATGTGCCAGGGCATGAGACACAGCACTCATTGGAAATATTCCTGATGCTCAGTCTAAAATTTTCTTTGGTCAGTTTTTATTTTTGTATCCACTCATCTTTTAATTTTTGTCGGGTCCTTGTTCATTTTTATACTGAATATGCCAACAGTACTGAACCTCTGCTAAAAATTTACAAAGCTATAAGCATTTCAGATATTAAATGGCACACTGACTCTCACAGTTTCTCACCGAAAACAAACGAAAGGAATTACAAAAATCTTTAAAGTCATGAATTTTACTGTTGTCAAAAAAGCAATATCAATACCAATAACAAACAAAAAATCTCAGTGCACTGTACAAATTATTATCTTTGCTACTGCATTATGCAGGACTTTAAAATTAATGTAATTTTCTGTTGTTTTCTACCTCGCTTAGAAAAATGGCTTAAGGTAACAAATCAACTTCTACAGGCACATCAGTTTATACTATAGTCTATCAGAAATGACTTTTCTGTGAAACCAAATTTCAGCCCTCCCCGTATGATGTCAGCAAAATTCCCACCTGGGGAAGAGAGTGACGAAAATCCCTGTAAAAGCACTGTAGTACAGCTATCTATATATTGTAAGGGTTTTTAAATGCATTTATTTCATGACTTATTCCCACTAGTGCATCTATTACTGTTGCTGTGCTGATTTTTAATACATAAAAAGATTTTTTTTAAAGCCGTAAAGTTATGTTATTGCTACATGAAGGAGATGATTTTAATAGCATCAGGCTAAGATGAATCAGCAATACATCTGACCTGCAGATGCAACTTATAAATGAACGAAATACTTTAAAGACCGATTGAAGGAAAATGTTCTCCATGTAAAAGAGCTTGTTAATTTCACTTTAAACGCAAAAGTATTTTGCAGCCCAACCTAAGCAACAAACATATTGAAAGCAAAATTCAGGACATTTTCAGAACAAACAGCTTTTATTGCTTAGCTAACTGCCTTCCAGTACTAAAGGCCCTTTTTGCATGGAGTCTGCTCCAAAAGTAATGCCTCCTATTTTATTATGTTGGTCCACACTGTCAGAGGCAGATGCTGGTGATACAGCAGTAGAGGTTGAACCTTCCCACCCATATCCCATTACATGTTGTTGTTGTGTGAGAGATGGCAGCAGAGGAGCACTCTGACACAATGGCATATGACATGGAAGTGCATATGGCACTGAATTCCTCCATGCAGAAAAAATGGTACCCACTGACATACATCGATGCTTGCTGAACATTACTGGAGACCAAACAGTGGATGTGAGCACAGTGAGGCAGTGGGTGGCACGTTTCAGCAGTGGTGATAATGACCATGAGTCATCTCCTCTGGTGCCAATTTTTACAAGCGCAACATTCAGGCTCTTGTTCATCACTGGTGAAATTGCACAGCTAATAGTGGTGACTATGCTGAAAAATAATGCTTTGTAGCTGAGAATTTGCTCTATCAAATAGTGTTATTGTGCTCTTTGTGACTGTTTTAGTTTCCATGGAAATAAGTAGGAGGCATTATTTTCAGAGCAACATATGCAGTAATAGTAAATTGAAAATGTTACATCACTTTGTTGCTATTGAGATCTCCACTGACCAGTAATGTTAATAAAGGCCTGTACTAGCAACTATCTGCATAATTTCCCGTAAAAAACATCCTGTAAAGAATCAACCAAACTGTTCAATGCGTTTGTAAAAAGTCTGGTTAGCCCAGACTGAAGACACAGATCTTCCACTCTTAAAAAAATTTGAGTCAAGCCTAGAAGATGAGGGTACAACAGGTTTTTTATTGAATCTTAGGTTTGATATTAAATTATTCCCATTCCTTTAAGGAGTACATTAGCTGACTTATTAAATCCACTGGTTACTCATTTAAAACTGCTTCTTAGGTTTGTGGCACCAGGAAATGACTCTTAACAAGTAGTCTTGAAAGTGCATCACTGCTCATGTGCTTGGCAAGATTAAGTCAATGCCTTTTAAAGCAGCTCATCAATGTTCAATTTTTAAATAAAAATTAAACAGCAATTAACATTGCAAGCATGCAAACAGGAAATGGACAGGACTGTTCAGTCGTGGCCGTCTACCTAACCTTAACCCATCTCACTAACGCCACCAAATATTTTTACCTCTCATATTTATTGCTGCATAATCATTACTTTCATAAATGAGATTAATTGCTGCAAAGCTTCCTTTCCTTGAGCATGTCAAGAAAACCAGAGCACGTGCTACTGAACTTAGTGGAAGGGTCACAGTGAGCTGAATGCCACATGCAGGACACGACACATTAAATGCAGCCCTAGTTGCCTGCATGGAGAGAGAATGTGTGCCAAACCATTAACGCTGCTTTGAGGGTATTCCACACGTTTTATGTATTCCATACATTGCATTCCGTATTATTTATTCCTCAGAGAAGTAACTTATGGATTTGTATCACAATTTTCTATTTACAGGAACAATATTTTTGTAACTAAGGACATGAAGGGCTTGTGTATGACTTTTGGAACAAGATATACTCTTTTTTTTTTTGGCAGAGAAATCCATGTTTGGGAAGCTTTGCTACTATTGGGTACAAACTAGCACAAAACATTGCAGGAAAGAAACCTGAGTGACTTTAAGTATGCATTTACATACTTTTCAAACCTTTTTCCCCCTATTATAGCCTTAATTTTGAGTCTGTCAAGTGTTCAAACATTAGAATTCAACATTTTGAACTTCAGTAATATTTTATTCTGTATATTACAATGTGTAATTCTATATATGTGTTTACATATATGGAAGAATTGCTCACATTGCACTTCCAAGTGCAGTCACAAACCACATGCTTTTCAATTTATTCTTTCTCAGATGGCACCCAATTTATATACTGCCTCTTGCTCACGTCTACAGAATACACCACTTTGTTGCCATCTAATCAGATCTGATGGATCTCCACATGGCTGCTCACCACGGCCACTCACCATCCACCCAACACCACTCATCCCTTTTATTTCCATTAAAATGCTTCACATTGTTGCCCACATAATCATTCCAGGTACAGTCACTGTGAAACTGAGGCTAAAATAACCAATCACACCACAGCCAGCATGGAGGCATATCTGCAAGTCCCCTCACAAAGCTGAATGCCTTGCTTCTATATCTACAAGGCCCAGGGAACCGTTGCTTGCTTGGATAGATATTTCTGAGAACACCATTTCCAAAGGTTAGGTTGACTTGGGCAAGAGGTTTAGATGTTGCACTGAGGAACATGGTTTAGTGGAAATATTGGTATTACATGGACGGGTGGACTGGATGATCTTGGAAGTCTTTTCCAACCTTGGTGATTCTATAATTCTATGGTTTTGAGAAGGAACTGGAAAGAGACAGTGCTTACCACACCCAGCTGGAGGTTGGCAGACTAGGGATTGGGTAGAGAAAGGAGAAACAGGAGAGACGACAATAGGAAAGGTGACCATACAAGAACCACTCCTTTCTTCATGGACCACACAGGAGATCGATGATCACCACTGACCCTGACACATCTGCCCTCGTGCAACTTTATCTTTCAAGCACCTGAAGAATCTGAACATTAGCCAGACTTGCCAAAAACAGCCAACTTTCAAAAAGGGAGGATTTTACCATCTTAACTACAAGAGCTGCTCAAGACAGCTGGTCAGAACAGTGGCACAAAATGCCACTACTGGCCAAAAGGACTGCTCTACCTCTTCTCCTCTCAGCTCATAAAAGTGAAGAGCACCTCACACAGGACATTTCCTCAGGATGGATAAACAAAGAGTCACCAGCCCCTCCCAGCCAGTCATGCTGCCCAGGAAAAGCCCTCCACATTTGTTGTTGTTCCTCCAACACCATTTGTGAGAATTCTTTCTTCTGCCTCAGGAGCAGCAACAGAAAATTCCTTTATGAAGCCTGGTGTGCATGACTCAATTAACAAGCCATGACTGGGCACAGAGGATGTAATTATTAAAACTTCAGGAAGCAGAGAGTCTCTGTCCAAACTTTGAAAAGTTACAGAAAAATGAGACAAATCCTAGGGGAAATATTTCCGAGAAACTAAGAAATAGTGCCCATGGGAAACTAAAGGGAAAAGGAAATTTAGAAATCGTTTAGGTTTAGAGCTACTGGCCCACACAGAAACCCCTCCCGTCTGTATCAGAAGAGGAAATGAGAGCAAGACAAAGATGTCTTGACAAAACAAATGCAATTAAATAAGGCAAAATCTCTTCTAATTCATCATCCTCATTAACTGAAATGTCTGTAACTATGAATACTGTCTGAGGTATCATACGACAAGAAGCTGAAGAACGAACACAGAAGAATAAAAGCTCCACCAGGAAATATGCTGGTCCTTTAATAAAGTCTCCATAAACTTGCTACCCCATTTGAGGTACTTTTAGGTAAAGACAACAAGGAGGAACAGTAGCGAAGACTGCTGTCACAGGAAGGGAAAGTGGCTACAGGGAACGAGGACATGAACTCTGCACAGAGCCTCAAAATTATGCCTAAGAATGGGCAAGGACAGACTCCCATCAATGTGAGCAGCCAGAAAGAAATGGAAGGAACACGATCCCAGAGCTGCTGTGGTTTGTAAGTCCAACCAGCAACGTGTTCTAGGAAGAAGAATGAGGACTAGAAGGACACAGACAGTTGCAGAAACCATTGGTTGTTACAGACTTCTGCATCCATTGCCTTGTTCACACTTATGACTGCACTGAATTAGGCAGGAATTAAAAACCTGACTGCCTGGTAAGCACATAAGGCAGACGTCCCTTAGCCTTGAGGAGTGTCCTGACTCCTTCAAGTGGGTTTTATGAGCCTGACAACAAGTAAGCAGCGGATGTGAAAGAAAAGCCATAAAACCTAAAGGGAAACTGGAAGCAGGAAACATTAACAAAAAGATTTGGGAACTTCTGGCATCAAAGGTAGGATTATTTTTGGCAGAATTCTTTCTCTGGGTCACTCCGACAGTGAATGCAATACCATGAAAGTTCAGCAGAGCTGCTGACAGTCTGAGGAAGCTTTTGCAAAAGCTCATCACTGCAGTCAGCTGCGTGGGGGTCACACTCGCAGAAAAGCCCTTGAGGAATCAATAGTCTCTTCTTCAATAATAGTGATTGCTTGGGGTTTTCTTTTGCTTTGAAGCAACATGTACTTTGGGAAGTGACAGCAACTTTTAATAGCAACTTCAGTATTTCTAGCAGAGGTGGAAAATCCATTTCTGATTTACATGTTAACGCCTTCAAATATAACTCTGTAGGAAATCCTAACAAGTGCTCAGCTTGAATCAGCTCTGTTGCTGCAGCATATCATGTGTTTGGGTATTTTTTCCCACTGCACTCTCATTCTTTATTAATAGGGTCATTTAACTGAAAACCTGCTTCTAAATAGTTCATCTGTTCATGCTGCACCTGAAGCCCTAATCCTTTGTTTGCAACATCATAACCATTTGCTGTGGAAATGATTAAGGATTAGCAAAACTGTAAGTAAGGAATAAATGGGTTGAGCAGATGAACTCTATTAGAAAAGGCTACTCTCCTGCAACTATTCACAAGAAAGAAAAAAAAAGGAATAAAAACTTCTTCCCAGACCTTATATATAATGTATGTTAACACACGGTGTCATGGGCCAGCGATAGAAGAAATGCATTTGCCATTCCTGGCCCTGAAGCATTCAGAAACGTTTACTGGTCCTGAATATATCTACTGCGTTTTGCAAAAATACTTCTAGAACACAGGTCTTTGCCTTAACACTACTGTTAAGCTTGTGCCTCTCTTTGCTTCTCACCAAAGCAGAAAAATAATCTGTGGCTGATAGAGAAGAGCTTAATCCCTGGAAAATGATGCATATGACATAGTGGTAAAGTTAAGCTTTTTGATGAACATCAGAACAAACCAACCAGAGCCAATCAACTGTGGCTCTACACACCCTACAGGGCTTTGTGTGATGTGGCCAGCAGGAATCCCAGGGGCAACTGTGCATCTCAGAGGCTGCCAGATCATCACAGCTTGGTGTTTGGTCATGCCTATTCCCATATCTTCTGTGCACCAGAAGGACTTAACAGTGACCAAGTTAATTAACTTACATACTTACATAAACACATAACAGAAGATCCTTAAGCTTACAGCATCCCCAGTAGATCAACCAAGAATTTGTGCACAAATTGGGCTCTTATATAAAGTTATAAAATAAACTTAATCATCTCAGTGATATTCTCAGACGTTAAAAGATTTAAAATACAATGGGCTCCTGTATGTTGATGGGTATAGCATAAAGTCTGATTAGAAGGCACCTATCCATTATCTAGTCCAGCCTTCTGCTCGGAGCAGGTCTAACTTCTAAATTCAAAGTTACATCATATTGGCCAGGTCTTCTCTAGTTCACTTCATGAAAATCCTCAAGGAGGGATTCCTCAGAGTTCATCCTATGCTCATCCCCCTCCACTGTGCTCCATGGGAACTTCCCTTGCTATGATCTGTGGTCATTGTTCCCTGTCCCCTTATACCACTCAATAATTGAGGAAATGCCACAGACTTGTTAGACCTGTGCAAGTGAGGAAAATCGAATTTGGTTTATATTAAGAATTCTGATGGCCCAGAAATGAAACTCCCCATTACCCACATCCTCAAATGCCTCTGATCTCCATGGCCCGACTCTGTACGTAGTCTTTACACAGCTTGGAAGACCACTGGGATTAGAATGGGAAATTAGGATGCAAAGTAAGGGTGAGCAACTGGCACATCAATTCAGCATGCAACTGCTTATTCATCTTTCCATGTATTGAAAAAATAAAAATAAGTCCTTTTCAAGATTTCAACAACCATATTGTATGGTATTCTAGTTATACGGCAGATCATTCACTTTAAGATGTCACAAGAATTCTGCCTGTGAAACTGTAGAGTCAATTCTTTACTGAAGAAATAAAAATGACAATAATCTTTGACTTTGGAAAACACGTGCTATAATGTTCTTTTGGAGACTTTCACATCTTTCTTCTCATTTAAATGAATGTTTTATCTACACAGGCAACAACTACGTGTTTTAAATAAGGAGACGCCTTGCACTTGGTAGCTACATAGTGTTCATGAAAGCTTTGTGACCTCCTCAATGGAAGAGTGCTTTTATTTTCATTAAATATATATATATTATATCCCCAATAAAAACAACCCAAAAGACATCAAACACCAGAAAAAATACATTGAAATAACATTAAGGATCTAATATAAATCCACAAAATCCAGGAAATTCAGAGATAAAGAAAGACTTTCAGACGAGGGAAAACTTTCCAATATATTAAACTGGAGCATAAATTCACTTCCTCTTCACATGTTTGCCATCAAGTCATTCCAGACACAGGGGGTAAGTTCCTCCCTGAGGTAACTCAAGTGCCTTCAGCAGTGCTGCACCAAGAATCAATTTGGTCCTAGAGAGCCATGTCTTAATACTTTCTGATAGTTACCAAATATACTTGAGTTTAAACAGCAAATTCCTCTCTTACAGTTTATTTTACCATCGTTCAGAGACTGCTATAAAATAGAATGTGGGGGATCACAATAGTTTCCATGATTATAGAGTATGATGCAAATCATGCCGTTATGAATTCATTAACAGACCAACTAGAAGAAAAATCTGTATGAAGGAGAAAATCCATACTCATATATAAATATATCTGAGATTAGCAAAGGTAACACTGCATCTCACTGGGCACAGACATTCTCAAGTGCATAAATAACATTCTCTACTTCCCACTCCCATCAGGTAAGAAAATACCCCTTAAAACTTTCATTTGTAAGTCATTCACAGCCACCCAAGCTCAACCTTGATGCTTGCAATGCATGGGCCAAACTTGCTATTGGTAGTAGTCTAAATCATGTGCTATGGGTCCAAGTCTCTGCTGCACTTTCTAGAAGTGCAAAATCAAGCCTACAGCTTTAAACAGGATATGAAGGGAATGAAGAGATTTTTAACTGCCTTCCTATCTCTCGTAATTCTGCCTCTGTCCTCAAGCTGACATGGTTTTGGCTCTGGGGTCTGGCTACTCCCTTCCCGACAGGGTAAGACAACCTTAATAAACTAGTTATTAGAAGAAGCCCAGGTGTCTGGCTGAGCAATAGCACCCAGAAAAGGAAAGTGATGAGGAAAACTGGAAAGAGGAAAGACAGGATGCAACCTCCTGAACTGCATCTTTCTACAGCCAACCCTGGTACACAAGCCAACAACCCTGAGCCAAGAGATGAGGAGCAGAATTGCTGTAAACATAAAAGTTTCCACCATCACTTCTGTATCTAAAAAACAACAACAACAAAAAAAATCATTCTTCCTTTCCATTTCCTAGACAGAAAGAGGCAGAGGGGCTATGACTGACAGCCGGTGAGATCAGGCTCAACCTAAGAAGCCAGGAGTGACAGTACACCATTCCGTGCTCTGATAGCGCTTCTGCTAAGGTCTGAGCACAGACATCACATTCAAAACGCGGCAGGAATAGCTCTGCACTTTTATTTAGGCTCTGCATTCTTTTTTTTTTTTTTCCTGCCTGTCTAATGCTCCTTGATGTAAGACCTCCTTAAAGGTTACCTGAAATATTCTTAGCCAGATGTTTATTTTTGGTGGAGAGCTTCCAAATAAATCCAGTCAGACATTTTTTAATTAAATAAATGTCCTTTTCAATTTCTCAGCCATCTTATCGTCTTCAAATTACTCAAAACAAGAACTTTTTCAAAGCTTCTACCCATGACATTTATGTAGCCCTGAATGAGGAGAGTGGGCAAGGTAAGTACTCAAAAGCCAATGTGGAAGAGAAGAGAGTCACAGGGAAAGGACGCAGCTACAGTTCAGTTCTATTTCTGTACTCATGCAAGGTGTCTTGAATGCTCACACTGCAGAAGTGTAAAAGAAGGATGAAATTCCCTCCTTGGCTTTTTGTGATATGGCCACCAGAAGCTCTTATGAAAGTAAGCAAGTCAACAAAAAGTAACGAAGCTAAATAAATCAGTAGAGTGCTGCACCCCAGTTCTTACACACTCAAGATAATGAGCGTACAGAAAGATTCACAGAGCCATGAAGTGTACAAAGCTTGCTCTAGGACATCATTTATTTTATTATTTGAAATTATAATTACACAAAGCAAACTGGGAAAATTTATAATTATGCAGAAAGATCACAACAGCTCTAACTTTTCCCTTAAATAGTTTTCTTAGTGTTTTGCAAGCACAGGATTAATAATTTCTTTCTTGGAAAACAAGGGCATCTGGTTTGCCTGCAGTGGCTGTTGGACTTCCTGAAATGAGTGATCAAAGAGACAAAGTAGCTTCTGCTGGGAGCAACATTATTATTAAGTATGTAATTTTGAAGAGCTTTTGCATGCATGTGTGAAAGACATCTACAACGCAGTATCTCCTTTTTGTTCTCCTCAGCAAATGTTGGCTTTACCAAAGGAATTTTGATCTAGTTGAAACCAAAAATACGATGCACAAAACCTTCTCCCTCAAGATATGCAGCAGATTAGGGAGCAAATTCTTACTCAAAACCATAATCAGTAGCTTTCTGTTAGCGTAACTAAGAAGTGGTTTCCAATGTATGTATCACCATTTACAAGTATTTGGAGAGAAAATCCTAACTGTAGCGAACTCAGTAATAGTCTTTCTATAAAACTTTCTTCAAGGGAGCAAATATTTTATGCAGACGTATTCTGTTTGTATGTACTTGCTGAGCACACTCTTAAGGAAGATTATACAAATGGAAGTATCAAGATCACTCAGGCACTCTTTGAAAAAAAAATGTGGAAGGTCAAAGTGCAGAGGTGCCCATATTCCAGCCTTCCAACAGTTCACTGAAGTGACTGCTTCACACCCCCCTGCCTCCTACACACAGTTTGTGAATGTCAGTGAATGACAATGAATCCAAGAGTGCATGCCATGGCAAAGTTACCTTTGTCTCTTTGCCTTTTTACTGCAGTCATCCAAATACTGTACTTCTTCAATGTGTTGTGTGAACTGTTTTTTTTTTAAGACTCAGACAGTTGTCTGTGGAATGAGAGTCCTGGGGCAGATTTCTTAAGGCACGTACCATCATTAACAGGAAACAAGGCAGCATGAGCAGACAGAGTATGAATGAGCTCAGTGTGAATACTAAGGAAACCTCAAGAACACGTTAACACTGTGCAACTTTGATAAGATCACAATAATGAAGATCACATATGTGCCTGTATTATGTCTCATAAAAGGCCCCAATTGCTGCCTATTAAGATAATTGATATAACAGTCAAAATAGACTTGAGACAGTGTATTGGGTAAAGTCATGACTTTTCTGCACGCAGAACAAGCAGTCTGAATGCTTTTTAAGTTCCCATCAGCTACTCTAAACAGACAGGATGTAAAGTTTCTAAATCTTGCCAATTCACTGACAATAGCTTCAAAATAGAGACTGCCACTACTGGCAAATCACTGCTAATCAAAACCAACCAAACTTTGCAGGCCAGACTTTGTTCTCATTGATTCTGATGGAGATACACCAGTAATACTACTACTTGAAATGTGACTTATCAGTGCTGATATTTAAGTCATCATAAGTAGCACCACAGTCTGACCCTGCAGTTCTGCAGTTCAACAGTTCTTGGGGCTGAGATACTGGAGTAAAATAAACTGAAAACAGCAGGTCTATTTTAAAAATGAGGGGGGGAGGGGGAGAGAAAAAAAGAAAAAAAGAAAAGCCGCTGCCTGCGAAATTTTTGCAGCCACACTTCAAAATACTCCTATAACTTCTTATTTATTTGTCAGATGCTCTAGCATGGAATCCAAGACATCTGTTCCTCTCAGCTGCATAACTCTGTAAGATCCCCAGGTCTCCAGTATTTTCCTACATAACCATACTTAGCTCTCTGCACACTGAAATTCAGTCAGTTGAACATGTTCAGAATTGTTAGTCCCAGGTAGTAAGGCTTATATCCAACAAACACTGTGCTGCACTCCAAGTTTCAGCTGACAGCCACCCACAGTCCTGCTGCACCCTCTGCAGAAATCTTCAGAGCTGCAGGCCAGGCCACAGCTCCATGCAGAAGCCATCCTGCAGGCCAGGACATGACACAAATCCATTCACAGTGCTCAAACTCAGCTGGTGCATTGCTGCCACAAAAGAGGAGCATTCAAAGAGAGCCTGCTCATTAAAGTGAGGGAGACCTAAACACGTCTGCTGCACAAACGTCTCCATCCTCAGCCTATGCATTCCTGTGTGATAGATATTCTTCAGCTTTTCCCTTGATACTGAAGACCCATGCAGAGATAAGTCCCAGGAAGAAAAACAAGGAAGAAAAAGGTCACTGAGTTATTAGTTGCTAGTTAAGGGCCCTAACTTATTATTCAGATTGAGATAGAAGTGATGTTCCAGTTCAAAGCGGGCACTTCAAAACAGAGGAAAAGCAGCTCTAGGAACGTCAGCTCAGATCTTCATGTGTGTGCCTAAAGCACCAGGCCAGATTGCTGCTTGTTTTCATCTCTCTTCCTTTGGCCCTGTTACTTTAATATGGCTTCTAAAAACCCAGCAAGGCATTGTGCAGCTTAGGTGGAATGATCTCCCATAAAGACAGGCTACAAAAGGTGAGGAATGCAACCCAGAGATGGCTGCGTCCAGAAAACAAAACCACTTCTCTCTCCTGCCTGTTAGCCCAGGTGGCCGGCGGCTCCTTCACACAGCAGAAAAGATTATCTTCCTAGAAAGAAGGCCTCTATATTGCAAACAAGGAAATCATACCCCATCAACAGCCTCCAATAGCTGCAGGGCTGATAAGTGTTTTCTGGGAAATGGGAATAGTTCAGAACAGGCAATAACAGATGACTACAAAACAAACAGCGCATTATGAACATTATCAGCTGCAACACCATAATTACAGGTTCCTCCACATTTGGCTCTCATTCAGTCCTACAACTTCCCAGGCCTTGGTGTCCTGGTTTAGGGTTCCCTCTGAAGGCTGGAAAATCTGGGACTTTAAAAGATCTGTCTCCTTCACCTGCAGTTTTGGTTCTGCATCTTTAAATCACTAAACTCCGTATTGTAGTCTAACTATTTGCATCGGTCTTTGTGAAACCACAATTTTCAAATCTGACAGTCAGGTTCTTGTCCCTCTACCTGTTGTTTTTTTGTGTTTTTGTTGTTTTTTTTCCCTTTTAATCTGATGAATATCTGAATTAGGTCTCAGGACAGAAAAACAGGTGCACTTGTAAGCACCACTGCAAACTATGCTCCCTTTGTATTTTAAATTGGTACCTAGCACAAAATAAATCGAAGACAGCAAAGTGAGAATGGGTCATGCCAACTAAGTCACATATAAAGTACATCACTACTGATGCAAACAATGCTTTTCCTTCCTCTGAGTTGCGTGCAGCAAAATTAGAAGCCACCTCCTGGTGAGGATATTTCAGCTATTAACTGGAAAAAAAACAAACAAACAAAAAAAAAAACAACCACATTTTCTTGCTGAAAATCTACCCCTGTGCCAAAATTATAATAAAGAATTGCCATTTCAAGTGAGACTTCCAGGCTTAATGAAGAGTAAATAATAATACTTGCATTTAGAGTGTGTTGTGACTTTCATTCAAGCACCTGAAAGCACTTTCCCCATATTAGCCTGCCCTAGCCCTTCCAGTAAAGGATCAGCCCAACATTCCTTTAGCATCCACATCTCCTGCTTGAATCTGTAAAGGATACAGAATTAAACCACAGGTATTATTACCCTGTAATTATTATCAAAGNAAATCATAAAACCATGACAGCTCTTAATTGAGAGGAGTAAACTCATCCCCACAAGGTCGACTGCCTTTCCTAAAATTGCTAGTTTCTATTAGTGGCAGACAGTAAATGTGCTGTCTTCTTGTAAGGTTACTGTGTTACTGACATATGCAGTATGAAACAGAACTTGGGACACATGCATTTAATAAGGTGCATAATGAGACAGAAACTATAGGAAACCAAAAAATCTTTACACTGAGTCTTCTGTCCTGTATCACACTTTATTATGTGTGTTTTCACTGCCTCAGCACCACTCCCTGCAGAAGGACACAGAACAGACACCAACATTGGATGGGGCAGCCTGGCATCACCTTGTCTCATAGGCAGGACTCAGACTGGCCAGTCCTGAAAAACAGACTGACCTTATCCAAAGCATTCAAGGAATCAGACGCTGCAGTGTCACGACCACACCTGACATTCACTGTATCTGTACTGAATCTACATAATTAAGTTACCAAGTGGAGAAAATGCTACTGATATGCACACTGTTTTCAAACAGTTTTCAGGCTCATATTCAGGTTTGGCTCAGGTACAAAGCCCCCACTGGTCACAGATCTCTCCACTCTATCCTGTACATAAAGAACACGCACACCCCTTCAGTTTCCTACTCCTACACATCACTGCCCACCAATTAGATGTATGCAAGAGGTACTGTGCATTCTGCAAACTCATGCCAGAGTTCACAGAAACAGGTAAAAAACCACTTGTTGGTTAAAGACACAATGCAAAAGCATGCTTCCCCTCCTCACCCAACCTGCTCACAGCATGCCGCACTGAGGAAGGATGGCCTTGAGCTGCAGGCAGAGGCAGCACGCCAGGAAATCTGACTGCTATTCCTGGCGCTTCTACAGATTTCCTTGGGCAACGCAATTAACCTTGTGGAGTACATTTTCAATGGAGGTGGGGCCCAGCTCCTCTGTCTGCATTCAAGTTGTTTTCAACAGTAAAAATGGAACTGCAGGAGCAAGGACTAGCTGATACGCTTTCTCTGTCAGGCAGTTGGATGTTTGATTGTTGACAACCCTGCCAGCAACAAAACTGAGATTTCAGGCACTGCAGGTGCAAAACTGCCTTTGGATGCTGCCAGTACCAGCCTCAGTGCCCTGCTTCCTCCTACGTAAAACGGGCAACGAGGTTTGTGAAAATCAAAAAACACAGCCAAAAAGAAAACTTAATTTTTAAAGCTCTTGAACACCTGTTATCTCGGATTATAAGAAGAAAACCACTCTGAATTTCAGTTTCTTGTTTATTACAGATGCTGTATTTTTCACTTTCAGCATTTTTACCCTTTAAGTCTTCCTCTTTAGGCCTCATGAAGAACAAAAGATTTTCCTTTAATAATTCTGAAGTGATGGCTGAAATCAAAGCATATTTTAGCTAAACTGGAGGTGTTGTATTATTTCTTAACAGAAGCAGAAGCAGATTCGAGAATTAGTGAAATGTCCTTTTGTGAATATAAATGTAGTTTAGAAAAGAAAGATCACAGCCAAACTTTCTGTTTTGATGATGACCTGCAGGATGACCTGCACCTGAAACAGATGGCACCACATCTGCTTACACCTACAGGGGATATGCTTTGAGATCCCAAGGAAGGACAACAGTGGCAACCCATCCTTGCTGACAAGCTCGCAGAGAAATGAAGACACATACCTCTTCAGCATAGATAACATAGAACATAAACTCTTAAGTATATTTTATGCATTTGTTACAATCGTGGAAGATGCTTTAACCTTCCCCAAAATGTTAAATAGGGAAATTAAAAAAAAAAACTAAAAGAAGTAAAACTTGGCCCAAAAAATCATTTAATATCCAATTATTAACTATAAGATATAAGTTTAAAAATCCTTAGAGACACTTTTCTCAAGATTTTTACATTTTGAGAGAAGATTTCATTTACAGATCATCTGAGCTGGAAAGTAAATATATAGGTATAAAGCTTTTTAGACTTTTAGGTCAGTGTTTTTACTCACTCGTTACGTTTAGGATATTGGAAGGAGAGATTAATATTCTGGTTCTTGTAATTAAAAAAGACCCTTCAAGATCTTTAGACAACTGAAATGATGAGCTCTCCCAGGTGACATTGTTATCTGCACAGATGTAAAATACGTTCATGGCACAAGATATTTTATTTATTACCATTTTTACATTTTGCCTTAATCATGGCTTGCTCCAAATGGGCCATGAAATAACGAAGTCAAACAAAAATAGGTTATCATAAAAATGGAAGCTCTGACCTGGTTTATGCATGCATTGGTAAGCAGCCTGCTGCCAATGGGTGGGATTTCCCTCACATCACTTTTGCTGTCTGTAAGTCAGGACTGCACCTTATTTTCTCACCTAGGCTGTCTTTCCCAATGACAAAAGATTGCTGTCTCACCAGACCCAGAGGAAAGCCCTTCTGACTCCAGGAGTACCATGATCTCAGAGCAGCTTTCTCCCACCACTCGGTGAAGAAGCCTGTGTGTCTCTAAGCACCTCCTAGGCTGTGACTTCACCTGAGGTAAAAATTACTGCACTGAGAGAGAAATGAGTAAAATCGGTTAAAAAGCACAACAATTACCATGGCACAACCAGACAGTAACTTCCACTTAGATAATGGTGTGCAAAGAGTCACGACAGGCAAAAAATAGCCTCAAGACTTGGTCTTCTGGTACTCCTGTTAGATTATAAAGGATCTGAGGCAGGGGGGTTCACTTGATAAGTATCTTTTTTATTTCAACCTCATTTTCCAAAGTGTGCAGGTGAGGGAGGAACAGAGGTAGGCTCCTGCCCTGACACAGGCCTTCTGAAACCACTGGAACAGAAACACCCCCCACGTTCCTTGCTCATGGCTTGATACGTCAGCCATGTCAAAACGGCAGTGGGAAGTAATCGGAGGAAACACTTCTCAGAAAAAAAGAATTCTGTAATGGTTTTTTAAACGTGGTTTGGCATCACTTAAGCAGACTTGCAGGATGGAGTGAAATTCTGCCCTCATTAAAAAGGGGAAAACCTGAGTTTCAAAAATACTCTAACGGTTCACTAATCCTGACTGGATCTGTTGAAATTCCTGCTTAAGGAAATTAAGGTCATTTCTGATTATCTTTTATCTTCTAGTAATCAGAAATGTGCTATCTAGAGCGTCTAGCAGAAAACAAAATTCTTGAAAGACAGAGGGGTTTTTAGAACAAGTTACAATTTCTATCGAGCATCAGTGACCGAGTGGGCACACAGCTGCTCCACAAACCCTCCATCTTCAGAAATCATCTGGTTATGTCCTGCCATTAAGATCATGCTGCTTCCACAACCACATCTTCCTATTCTTTAAAACAATTTCATGACATGGTGACAACTGCCTCTTCTTCCCACTGACGTCTCACCAAAAGCTCTGGGCTATTCCTTGTTTGTTTGTGCTTTTTTAAGCACTCTGTCATGTCACAGTCAACCTGTGGTCCAGGTTAAAAAAAGTGGAGGTGAAATCAGACAACACTAAAAATGTATCTGAAGAAAACAAAAACAATGAAAATAAAAACTATCCATCCTTTAAAGCTTAGTTCTGAAGCATCAGCTTCAGAAATGGGTGTCAGGTTTCTCCATTAAACCAATACCTGAGAGCATTACAACCGTATGAAATTTCCAGGGGTTTCAGAGGAAACAACAGTGTAATTCATCATTCAGTCTACTGCTCTACACTTACCCCAGTACTTTCAGTCAACTTCTAGACGTACTAAAATAAAATAAAATAAAATAAAATAAAATAAAATAAAATAAAATAAAATAAAATAAAATAAAATAAAATAAAATGGCATCTTTGATTGCAAGCTCTTTACGCAGGCAAAACTGTTTGCTGATTCCACAAGAAGCAGCATCGATTCCCAGTGGAGAATGCCTGATGAAATCAGGGCAAACATTTTGATGATTTCTAGGCATGCCTATGAATTTGACTTTATACCCGTGCCACGTAAAATAATTCAGCTAATAAAAACCACACTGGCCCACCTGCCTTTTCCATGCAGCACAGACTACATGCCCACCAACAAACAAGCACAACATAATAGGCTGATGCTGACAACCAAACTCCACACCACGTACCTTTCAAGAGGTTTTTTTTGCTTAACTCTAGCCTATGAGTTGAATGGCTTCTGGGCTGCATTAAATGCACAACTGGAGTGTGTCTTCCAATTTTGTTTCATTCAGAATGAATCTAAGGATGCTCTGCAATGCAAACAATAACTAGGGACAATCAAGAGGTCCAATTCCAAAGCACACTCCCAATTTGACCTAAGATGCTAATGCAGATGCAGCCAAAGAGCTCAGAATGTGTTCCCGCACTGAAGCCTCTAAAATTGCAAAGTACCAAGGTCATGAAGAGTTTTACCTCCCTCCCAATTAATAGGTCTCACAGCTTTCAATGCATTTCACATATGTGCAACAACTTACAGCAAAGATGAGTTCTCCAGCAGCAGACATTGTGTTTCAATTCCACATATTTTCATTTCCCATCTGTGTGATCCTTCAAGATTTTTATTCAATTAGCCTTCCACATTTGGAACGCTTTTCTGCGTATCTGAGTATTTTATTTTCAGAAGAGTTTGTCACTTTTTACTGTCTGTTCTACTTTTAAAGGTCCTCTCTCCTTGACAGCTTTGCCAAGCCCACGTTATTGCTCTGAAAAGACCACTGGATGTATCATATGCTCGCGATAACCTGAGTTCCTTGCCCTCTCCACTAGGACCCTCTCTTCCAAGTTTTTTTTATCAGACAAGAGGATTTATTTCTTTTACAAAAAAAATGCTATATAAATAAATAAATACGTTGTGAGTCACAAACATTAAATACTTAATTTGAACAGGCAGAAAGAGCAGCTACCGGAATTCTGCAGTGGTCTGTTAGCTCATATGTCTCTGTGTGTGCATACTGAAGGAAACAGCAGAAATAATACTTTACAATTTGATGAACAACATGTGACACTGAACCTCCAGACTTGCAAAAAAGGGTCACAATCTTAGGAAAATACCTGTAAGGCATAATTCTGTCCTTTCCAAGGAAAAGAAAATCTCCAGACTCCTTACTTTAATTGGTACAGAACAGCTATCATCAAGGCTTGGTATATAAGTAAAGTGAGATTAATCAAGAAAATAACCACTAAGGACTTAACTGAAGTTTGGGTGATAGTAAGTTGCATTTTCTGAATACATGAAAACATGAGGGATGATACTGTGCCTGCTGCTTTCAGGCAGACTCCCTCTTTGATTTCACTTACACAACATTCAAGTTGGCACTACAATGGCTTGTAACAATTTAACTGTATTTACTTCTGGAGCAAAATACAGTTTCACCCTCCATGTTACTATGCACAGAGGAAGAACTCATGAAACAACTAGAAAGAGAAAAGAAAGAGGAAAAAGGCATGTTTGGTTCTCACAGTCTACAGAATTACCTCAACCCAAGGCAGAGATCTGAGCATTATCTCCGAAAATCACAAGAAATCACACATCAGAAGATACAGGTAAACAAAGCATGCTTCCTACAGATATAAGAGGAGAGTAATACTAAGTCTGAAAATATGCCTTACTTTCAAAATTAAAAAAAAGTGAAATTGTTGTAAACATGGGTCCCATAATAAAGCAATGCATACGCATACTAAATAGCCAACAGTTCTCTTTTCTGTAAATCAGGTTCTTCACTCCAGTTCAGCCCATATTGAATCTGATGTTCCACTGATACCACCTACTCTTTCTTCCCCATAAAGATACAAAAGCAAAAGGGAAACATTCTAGCCTAAAAAAACCACAACTGTTCAGCCCTTTCCACTGAAAACTCACTTCACGAGTGCTTAGGAGAGAAAATCTTTTAACATTTAATACCACAACGTTTTCCCTTTTCATAAAGCTATTCAGCCACCCCTATTCAACCACCATGCATTCCTCAATCAGTGGAGATGGCTTGCCTGTTATAAATTACCCTCATAAAACAGCTATTTCTGCTGCTTCCCCTGGGACTGCACCCAAGGTGAGGATCAAGCCAGCAACACTTAGCATCCACATGTGCGAGTGCAGAATGGAATGGGAGGAAGCAGGCGGTAACTAATCTATGTTTTACTGCTGCAAGCTGCCTTTGGGAACTTCACCAGCACAGGTAGGTTTGGGAAGGTCGCCTTGTTTCCTAATGCCAAGGAGGTGTTTGTACCTGAAATCTGCCTCTTCAAAAAACTCCAGGCATAAGCAACACACCCAGATAGTGTGAGTGTTTTCTTAGGGTACTTCATCACTGGACAAACCTACAGAACTAGATCTTAATGTGACAGTTAAAGCCCTTTCCTGTGTTTAGCTGCTAATGCTCTGGAGAACATCAGCAGTAGTTTTAAGGACCTTCCGATGCTCTCTGAGTCTTCAGAAGCACACACGTTGACAGCAGTGTTAACACCCGCGTGAAAGAACGGAATCAAAAGGGGAGAAGAGGAAGACAGCAAAACTGAGCTGGGCAGGGATTTGTAAAAGCAGTCCAGAGAAGAAGGTTGACCAGACAAAGGGGAAGACAACTAGAGAAGCAGACATCAATGAGAAACAGGATTTCAGGTATCTGGAGCTGAGATCTTTCTGTGGCTAAAGAATCAAAACACATTTGTCTGATGGCCACAACTAGAAAGTAAATCATCAGGGAAAGAGCAAGTTTCAAACAAAACACACTATCATCAGTACATTTATTTACATGAAGAGCAGAACAACCTAATTCTAAAATCAAGTATCCTGCTGTTCGTTTATGCTCTTTCTCACAGAATTCAAGGAAAACATGTCCAAATTTGTTTTCACATTTCCAGGGAATGTGGCACATTATACGTTGCCTTGTACAAACTACGTCTGAATGTTATCGCCTCTCTCAATCACCTTCGGATGTCTGATAGTGCCCCTTTAACCTTTGTTACTCAATTACTGAGCAAGTTATCTCTTTGCTACTCTTTTTTGAAGGAAGAGTTGTGCCTCTTTCCAAGCTGATAAGAGACATAAATATTCACTCCCAGCAAACATTC
Source organism: Odontophorus gujanensis (assembly GCA_013399175.1). Classification (NCBI taxonomy): domain Eukaryota; kingdom Metazoa; phylum Chordata; class Aves; order Galliformes; family Odontophoridae; genus Odontophorus; species Odontophorus gujanensis. The sequence goes on along the minus strand of VXAB01010069.1, from coordinate 130,979 downwards.
AGTAGTAAAGTGTCTTGAGCAAACTACCAGAGTCTAAAGGTAGGAAGCTGTGGTTAACTTTTATGCTCTCTTAACCCTTTAGTCAACCCACCAGAACAGACACAGAAGAAAGATGCTCTTTCTCACACATGAAGCAGCAATAATTGTATCTTTGGAGGAAGGACTTGTAACATGTTTTATAAGACAGAAAATACATCAAATGAAAATAAATCAAATGATTGGAAGTGGAATATCTACCCATTTTCTGGGCCGCCCTCGGGGTCGCTTTTCACCAGTGGCTTCTGCTTTCTGTAATGGAAAAAAGAAACAGCACATTTTATACCTCGGCATTATTTAACAACTTCGGTAACAAGGAACTCCTTTCCTGCAGCACTACCTGTAAGTATTTCTCTTGGGTGGCACCAAACCTCGTCCTCAGCTCACGGGGACACGATTGTGATTTTTTCTGCCACTTCCCAGCCCATGTGGCCTGGGGACATCTTGCTGCAGGGGCATGGGGCATGATTGGGACCTGCTGAACTACAGCACCATCCCATCTAACCTTCCACGGGCTGCAGTCATCAGCCATCACCTCAAGGTACTACATTTGATATGCAGCCTGTTTCAAGCCTGAACAAAGCAATTTATAGCAGCTACAACTCCTCCCTTCAGGCTCCTGATGTTTATGCACTTAAGGGATTTGGGCAGACAGTCACCATGAATGTGTGTTCATTCACACAGGACATAATTCTTCTACTCCACATGAGCTCTTCCAGGTAGATGCGTATCTTGAGCTCTAAGCAAACCTTTCAGTGCCCCAAAACATGCATCCTCCTTGAGGTTTATGGAAACAGTGTGGAAGGTGCCCGACAAGTGACAGTGACGTTTACATGAGCCCAGCAGTCGGTCCTGCAGCTCAGCTTAAGGGAAATTTGGGTTCTTCTACAGACTCTTCCATGAGCTTTTCCTAGATAGGCTCTGCCCATCCACACACCTGCAGGTGAATAGCCCTGTGCCACTGAGGCGGAGAGGGAGATCTTGCCACCATGACAGCAGTACTTCTGCTGCCTCTGACATAGCTAACTAAGCACGAACACTTCTAGCATACCTTCTACACACATTCTTCCACATTTCCACAAACTGTTTTGTTTCCAGTTCACTTTAGGTGTATTTGATTTGCCCCTGGAAATCAGATCACTTGCTGTTCAATCTCTGTAATATACACTGTCACCTAACACTGGTCACAGCAGATCCCTCTGCCAGAGAACCTGAGAGAAGGGAGCCGTGGAGGAATCCCTACAAAAACAGACCAACGAGGTAAATGCAATTATTCTAAAAGAAATACCTCACAAAGCAAAAAAAAAAAAAAAAAGCTGTGAAAAATTAAATTCACACTCCTAAAGGGCAAAATTATCACTCAGACTTGTTAAAAGAGTAAACTTGTTCTTTAATCGTTTACACCAGCATTACATGTAAGGTGAAACCCTCCTATGAGAATACTTGTTAAAGTGCATTTGTTACATGCTGTAGCTGTCTATTTCAGAGTTTCGGTTCCTTTTAAAGTGTTGCATGTCCTCATACTTATTACCCGAAGGATACAAGAAAGCTTCAAAAATCTATGAAAAAAAATCTAACTTTTTGGAAACTAAAACTGCTTATGTTACTAAAGGCATGACAGGAGCTGCAAGCTTCACTGCAGGGCCAGGGGGGCTGAGCCATCTCCCCAGAAAAGCCACAGCTGGGTGCCAGGGGCTCGGGGAACCCTCGCACCAAAAGGAGGGGGCTCCTGCTGCATGCAAATTCTGTTAGAGGAAAAACATTTCCAGAGCCCTTATCAAAACCAAATCTTCCCCAGAGGTGAGCTGAGCAAACAGCCGGGAATACCGGTTACTACGTTTTGGTACAGACTGACTCTATAAGTAAATAGGAGGGCTTCCGCAGGCTAAACTGCAGAAAGTGAGTGACCGGAACCTGAGGAGAGGATGTGTTTATCTCCATTCTGAGGGCAGAGGAAGACAAAACACTTCTGGAACCACCACGAAGGAGCAGAGGCGGTCCAGTGGTGATCAAAAGGCGTGAAGTTTAGGAAAATACTCCCCTTCTTTCCATCTGGATTTTTTTTTAAGGTTGCATTTCACAAACATAGCCCATTTTTTTCTCCAGCAGCACAAGACTGCCTTTTAATTTAGGGGCTCGAAGAAAGGTTTTATTGTAGATCAGACAAATAATTCAATGTTTCTCCATATAATTTTCACGTAATTAATAAGAACAGGAACACGTAAGTGCTAAAACTTTGCTTTTTCTATTCCACAGGTATTTACATAATCTAAACCATGCCAGTCCATCGGCCCTCTGCTTTAATTGAAGTGTTGCCTCTGAAGCTGGGAACAAATCCCGGGAGAGCCCCAAGCCACCCAGAGATCACAGGGGTCTGTATTTGGGCAGCAATGCACGGTGCTCAGCCACCCCACCCACAGCAGCCTGTAATTGCTCACGCAGAAAGGAAGCTGCTGCCCTAATCCTCTATAGCACTCTCTGAAATTGAGATGTGTTTGGTCAGGATTTCCTCAGCACTTGGTGCTATGCTAGGAGGCATCTCCTCGTCCTGTGCAGTTATGCACAGAATCACTGAACCTAGAGGAGGGCTGGGTGTGTAATCAAACCAAGGTTATGATAATTCAGGAAAAATTATGGAATTTCTTATAACCAATCATATTAACATCTCCTTTTCGATGTGTCACATTCTAGAACTAGAACTGGATTTGCTTGCTCTTCAGTGCATGATCTATAGGGAAATGCTATATTTATCTGTGATGAGAACGACAGCCATGCCAGCCACAGCCATGTCATCAACATGTCTCCAGACAGGTGTGCAAACCAGCCAAGCCTGACACCACCATGCCAGCCCAACCCAAATAGCAGCCACCAGCCCCACAGCACCCAGCCACCTCACAACGCTGCATCTCCATGCAGTGGCCATGCCCAAAAAGTTGGTGTGGTGCTACCGCAGGCAGTTAACAAGATAAGACAGGTATAAATGGCTGTAAAGTGCTCTTTGGGCATCTATCTGTTGTCGAGGAAGATGGCAAATGCAACAGAATCCAAATTTTGGGAACTCTAGCCACTCTGCAAAATGATCTGTTGGAGACCTCAGATGAAATGTGTCAGAGCTGCAGGCAGGTGATCCAATGGCGAGGTCCCAGTGTGAGGATGGCTGCTGTCAAACCATGCCAAAAGAGCTTGCACAGGGAACTTACAGCAAAGTTCTTTCTGCTATTTGTTTTTCTTTCTTAGAAGAAATGTAGGCATTGGCTACATACAAAACTACTGCACTTGCTGCGTGTTTTACCTTTTTTTAATTCTCAACAGGAGTCGTCTCCTGCTTCACCCACCTTGTTCAGAGTGTTTGCAGTCTGATTTTTTTTAGTTACAATAACTTTACTGTGATCCCTTGATAAACCTGAACTTGGTTTTCCTTTCAGTCTGCTACGATTGGTACCAGTGAGATTCAATGAAAATTGGGAGAAGCCACATAGATTTTCATGAACCAATTTAGGGCAGAGTCTTTGTCACATGCACCAATATTTTTTAATGTTTTTTCTTCTTCTTTTTTTTTTTTTTTTTACCTTTGGACCGCTTAACTCAGGGACGTGGTTTTCCACATACCAAACTCCGGCTGTGTAATTAGAGACGGTACTAACTGTCATCACACCCAGAACCACAGGTTCTGGTTTTCAGAGAATGACATTTCAAGCCTGGTATCATTGGTGAAGTTTACCACAACAATAACTGCAACATTACTCAAGATGCTTGTACCGAAGGCAAATTTTAGAAGAGTTTTAATTTACGGATATTCCTGAGATACCTCCCCGACATCTTCTTTTGAGGTAAACACACGGACATGAGCACTCTTTTTCCCTTTTCTGACTCCATAATTGTTTTTCTTCCTTCCCAACAAGACAGCATTTATGCCTGTACAGTATTTTAGTGAAGACTAACCATGGGAGTCGAACAAAGAAAAGGCCCTGAATGCTACAGGGAAATGTGACAGGCTTGGAACACAACCCAGCCTAACAAACAGAACTCAACCACACAGCACCCAGAAGCTAAAAAGGAATACCCTTACTACGACCCTTCTGCAAAACCCAAGTTGTTCTTTAGAAAAAAAAACAAAAAACAACAACACAAAAACCCTCCTTTTTTTTTTGCTAATTTTTTACAAATATTTTAAATGAGTAACTGAATGACATGTTTAAAGACCCAGACTTGAGTAACAGCTGGGTTGCAGGGACTCAAGTGCAAGGTGACCAGTGGCTGTTTGCGGCACTCTCCTCCCTTGTCAACACATTGTGTTCATTCTGTTCATGAAAATTAAAAATGGTCCTTCTAGAAAATGCAGCTTACCTTTTGTGTCCACTTTATATTAAGTGAAGAATATGTGGTATGCAAAAGTGTTTTTTTTAACCATGTATTGCCTATAATTAAAGCAATTGCTGCGTTATTAGCTATCCAATTGGTCTTGCAACATTCTGTACGCATTGTCAAGTTTCATGTTGCTAATTTCCTAACAAGCACAGTTTGTTTTCAGATGCCCCAAGGCCAGTTTACTAAGGCCGAACACAAGCTCTGAAAACTAAAGGAAAAAAAAACACATTTAAAAAATCCTAAGAACCAAGATATTTAAATCCACAACACAATCACGATTCTAGGGCAAACTGTCCGTCTTTGTGAAGCATAATAAAACAAAGCCCCAGCACTAGAATATTTTTAACTGACTGCCGGTTTGTGCAATGTATTTTTAATTGTGATGTGTAATGGTTTGCAAGAGAACACCCCATCAATTAATCACGAGAGCGTTCTCACATCTGCTCAGTGGGTACGTTTATCTTGCATGTTGTGAACACTACAGCACAACGCAGTGCACCCGTTCTGAGCAGCACAGGCCACACACCACTCTTTAGAAACTCCATCAACTTCCAATGGTGGATAGGACCCATGTTCACAAGCACAGGGGCTGGAGCGGCGTGAGCTCACTCTGCAAGCTGAGACGGGGAACAGAAAGCCATAAATACAAGTCTTACGTCTTTGTATGTGCAAATATGTCTGTCACAACACGCAACACACGGCTCTCAGAGGTGACAACCCTACCACCAAATGGGGCTTTCTTACAGTGCCAAAGCCTCTCCATTCATATCACTGGTAGAAAAACTACCGACATGAGTATCAGCTGAAAAGGTCGCCTCAGATGCATGGTGAGAAGCTGAATCGTTTCAGAGAGGGTTAATTATCTATTTGGGAAAAGAGCTACAATATTTGGTGGAAATGTGATCTCAGCAGCTTTTTTCTAAGGAGGTTTTAAGAGCCTTTCGTGTTTTAGGAGAGTTATCAAACATTTACATATTTTAATCTATAAACCTGGAAACAAATAAAACCAGCAATTACGTACCCCTCGAGGATTTCTTTCTTTTTTTTTTTTTTTTAAATGATAAAAAGACATGTGGACTTGGGTGAATTTTTTATAATATCAAAACCCAAAAAAGGTTTGCTTTAATTAGGGTGGTAACCTGATGCGTTCTGAAAATCAAAATGTTACAGTGAAATTGCTCAGATCATAAATTAGATTAAAAAAAAACAACCGTGCGCACCAGAATCATCTGGAAAGCTCTTGAATTGATATACCCACAGATGTAGGAGAGATTTTACGTTGCTTTCCATTAATACAGACTTTCAAATCACTCCTATAAATGAAATAACATTAATAGTTCTCTGAGAAATTTCTATCTTTTGAAAACACGTTTCTATGAATTACTTCAGACCTAATCTCATTGCAAATATTTCTCCTACGAAAGCCAACACTCCGAAGAGCCATATTTAAAATACTAAAGCTCACACTTGGACTTGCTGGGCTAATAAAAAACTGCTCCTTCCCTTTTGAAGAGTGAAATTTTAACTTTTATAAAGTGAATCTGAGGAATATTTTTATTGTACAAAGGAAAAAAAAATCAACACTCGAAGCACAGTAGGGTGTAGAGTGGCTTGATACATTTTAAATGCATAACCTGTAAAGCATTTTTACTAATTCATGACCTCCTTGACAGAATACACTGCTCTTTGCACTCAGAAAGTAAAGGAAAAAAATATATATTTTAAACTTAAGGAGGGCTGGAAAACGTCCCTCAAACAAATGTTGAGAACGCTTAGAGCAGAACAGACACAAAATCCCCATCACCCCCCCAATAACTGAATACTTATCAGCAGTCGCTCTAGGAATTCCTAACACTGAAAGCTTGATCAAACTAAATAAGGTCAGCACCATAGGCACGATGAAAAATGAACCATAATGAGATGAGACTACAAATACCTTCCACACAGATTTTGTCACAGATCTGCTTAAAGGCACTGATAGCCTCCAGCATCGCAGCTCCCTACCAGATTTTGTAAGCTTTTGTAAGCTTTTGTTTCCAGTTTAGTACCTGAGAACTGAATTGGTGCTAACTGCCGTGCGACCACCACCATAAACACAACTCAGCATTTACTTGCAAGCCCCCACACAACTATCTGCCTTCGCTAAAGTAACTCCGACAGCAAGGTATGATTTGCCTTGATAGCAGTTTTCTGACACTGTGCTTTCCCAAATTCAGATATAATGAAGGCATGCTGAATTTGCTGTTGAAGTCCATGCAGTAAGTGAGACGAGCCCAGTGGAGCTGTACCAGAGCTGGGNGATACATTTTAAATGCATAACCTGTAAAGCATTTTTACTAATTCATGACCTCCTTGACAGAATACACTGCTCTTTGCACTCAGAAAGTAAAGGAAAAAAATATATATTTTAAACTTAAGGAGGGCTGGAAAACGTCCCTCAAACAAATGTTGAGAACGCTTAGAGCAGAACAGACACAAAATCCCCATCACCCCCCCAATAACTGAATACTTATCAGCAGTCGCTCTAGGAATTCCTAACACTGAAAGCTTGATCAAACTAAATAAGGTCAGCACCATAGGCACGATGAAAAATGAACCATAATGAGATGAGACTACAAATACCTTCCACACAGATTTTGTCACAGATCTGCTTAAAGGCACTGATAGCCTCCAGCATCGCAGCTCCCTACCAGATTTTGTAAGCTTTTGTAAGCTTTTGTTTCCAGTTTAGTACCTGAGAACTGAATTGGTGCTAACTGCCGTGCGACCACCACCATAAACACAACTCAGCATTTACTTGCAAGCCCCCACACAACTATCTGCCTTCGCTAAAGTAACTCCGACAGCAAGGTATGATTTGCCTTGATAGCAGTTTTCTGACACTGTGCTTTCCCAAATTCAGATATAATGAAGGCATGCTGAATTTGCTGTTGAAGTCCATGCAGTAAGTGAGACGAGCCCAGTGGAGCTGTACCAGAGCTGGGTGCAGGCAGAGCCACAGGACCCACGGCTGCTCCCATCCCCAGGCACAGGCAGGGGCTCAGAAGACAAACAGCACTTCAAGGGAAAGCCTCTTTGAAGCTGATTACTAACGGAGATACCGAGGGTTTTTACTGTAACTCACAGTTTACTTTACCAGCACATTTTCAAGCTGTAAATTTCAATACATGCCCTTATTTCCATCAACACTTAATTGGATTTTCTTCTAATTAACCAATGTTTGACAAAACACTGAGCTTTAATACACACATTCCGTCTGTATAGTAAAGCCTGTAAGTGGGCAAGAAATTTATCTTCTTCTTCCAAAAATCTAAATTGAGATACAGTATCCTTAACTCTGATCTGACTGCTTGATGCAGGGATCTCAGAAAATGCATCGGATGCATGCTGGTATTTCCTTGATCAAGAAGCAAGCTGCCCCTCTGAGTTCTGTGCCCAGGGTCCTGCAGCCTGCCGTTTCTAAACTTAAAATGCAAACTACACACTGTGAGTACATACGCTGTATGGAGTCCTTCTCAGAGGCTCCAGCCCCACTGCTCACAGCCTACATGACCGCGTCATTTGCTACCACTTGATTTACAAAAAAAAAAAAAAAGCACTAGGAATTCTCTCTTTCATGCTCTCACCTTCTGAGCTGCTTTAGAGGGACTCTTGTTTTTGCTTCCCTTGGGTCTTCCTCTTGGTCTTTTAGGAGATGGTTCACCAGTTGGTTCCTAAACACAGGAAAACATGCTGTTGTGGCAAGCAACTACAGCACCGGAGATCTGAAGGACAAACTACAACCGAGCAGTTACCGAAAGCGTAGAATTAAGAAGCTAAAGAAATGCAACATTTCAAGTACAACACGAAAAATTAAACAGCTCGAGGTAAAGAGAAAAATACCATTTGCACACTAAAACTTTCCTTGCAATTGCTCAGAAAGCCCTAAGAAGCTTCAGTGTTCTCCCCAGCACGCTACAGCAGAAAGCAGTTTTTAAAGAGGATGGCTATGGCTTCCCTCGTGCAGGAATGAGTATTCAGAAGTTAATAGAGTTATCAATTTGATTTTAATCGCGTTTCATTATAACCAGATACAATTAGCACATGCACTTACGCTCCTGAAAAAATAATAATAATAATAACAAAACCCAACAAAGTTAACTAGTAGAAAACCAGAAAGGTTTGAGACTAATTTCCCTCCCAAGGGCACAAATACTTCAGGGGGGATTTTTTTGTGCCGCTCTGCTTTATGTTCACACCTATTCCAACCAGAATTGATTTGCAGCAAAATGCAAACGCAAAAGTTGTCTCCAGTGGAGCCTTACAGGAGATAAAGGATCTGAAACAAACAAACAAAAAAATCTAAAACGCCGAGATCGGAGCAATGACTGCTTTGGCAGCTCTAGCCAGCTCCTCTGTCTGACAGTGCCCCAGCCAGTGCCGGGCAACGGGGGTGAGTTATGCGGGTTCGGGCTCACAAATCCTACCGAACTCTCTCACTTTCCAATACTTCGCGTTTCACTCGGACCGCAGGATGGGGCACAACCAATGAAGTGCCCTTTGTTAACTTAAAGCGGCCCAAAGCCCGCAGCTCTCCGAGCTCCAGGGGCTCAGGGAGAGCTGCAGATGGGGGTCCCCTCCCCGCGGGGCCTCTACGGGACCCCGCAGCACCGCACCGCTGCGAGGGGACGCCGAGAGATTTCCCTCGAGTGCATTTAAATGCCAAAACAAATGAAAGAAAGGAGAAAGAAGAGAAGGGAGAAAGAAAAGAAAGAAAGGAGAAAGAAAATAAGAAGGCGAAAAACGAAAGAAAGGGAAAAAAAAAAAAAAAAAAGGGGGGGGGGGAGACTGAAAAGAAAAATAAATAAATAAAGGAAGGCCCAGGACGGCGCTGATGGGGGCAGCGGGCCGAGCCGGGGGCCGGAGCTGCTCAGCGCGGCAGTGGGGCAGAGCGGGAAGCCGAGGGGCTCCGGGGATGCGGCTCCCAGAAAGCGAAGCCCTCAGTCCCGGCAGCGCAGCACCGAGGGGACTCGTCCCGCGGTTCCCACAGCCCCCGGAGCCGCTGACGGTGAATGAATGAGGCGATCGCGGAGAGC
>VXAB01010069.1:94874-120004 GCA_013399175.1 Odontophorus gujanensis | reverse complement strand
TGCGCCCTCCTGAGTGATGCTAATGTGGGCGGAGATGGTGCTGCAGCGCTTCTTGCGCTGGCTTCCTAGGTGCACCGAAGTGTCTCGATGCAGTACAAATTCTTCGCTGTCTACGGACGGAACCGGGCAGAAAGTGACTCCAATCAAGCGTGCCGTCACCAGTGTGCAGGGCTGTGCTGGGAGACAGCTGAGTTATTTTCTGTGCAATAGAAAAAGCACACTGCAGACAGATGGGCTAAAGAAAGAGTAACCCTAGAACACTTCTTAAGGCCGCAGATATTCCCTAAGTGTGCTTAATCCAATCACGGGCCCTCTGGAGCCCCGCTCCCCCGTCCCCAAACGCAGCCCTTGCCGGGAGATGGACACACTCCACCTGTTGGGTCTCGCAGCTCTGGGGAAAGCCCTCCTGCCGAACGCCAGTTCCCATCACAGGCAAATCTGGAGGGCTGCGGACCCATTCTGGCCATCAGAAGTTTCAGTTGCTGTATTAGACCAAGAATCCAAATGGAGATTGTAAAGTCCATAGTTTAAAGCATAGCAGCACATAATTTTTATAGCATCCATTAATCTCTTTGAAGAGTATTCATGTCTGTGGAAGACAGTGGCACACGCAATTACCGAAACCTGAAGCTCCGAGGCTGCTGTCTGACAGATTAATCCCACATGGGCCATTAGCGGTTCCGTCAACCTTTCCTTGAGCAGTTCCAGTAACGGTGCCACATGCAGCCATAAGCGAACACCTTCAGGTGAGAGCAGCGTTCCTGCACTCGCTGTCTGAAAGCTGTTTGGACAAGGAGGGCCCTAGTACATAAGGGAGCCCTGATCCTGCTGGGTGCTGCCCACAAACTTGTAGCAGGGATCAGCACTGGGATTGGGACGACTGCATGTCTGACAGCCACTTGAAGCTGCCATCGTTCCATTCCCACCCAGAAGACCTTATCTCACAAACCAGGTGATGTTCCCAAGGGCAGCCCTGACAGTGCTAACTTGTCTGCAGCCATCCAGCAACATCTGCACCCCAACTGCCTGACACCCCACTGGTAAGGGGTCACTGCTCGATGCGGAGTGAACAGTGGCAAAGAGAGCTGTGTAACCATTGAGAGAGTATGGCAGTCACTGTAGCAGACATGTCTTACTGTCCACGGCTTTGAGACTGAGATTTGGGCTTTGGTTTGTCAGCTCTAGTGTTAATTGTCAGCGCTTTGATGATATTGTATCTCTCGAGGCATCCATAGAAGGGTAGGACACATAAAATAAGGCCTGGTTTCCATGAAACAAGGCCTGGATTCCACAAGCCTAAAGTCTCAGATTTCTAGAGAAGCTGGACGAACTCCTGCAAGGGTAAGAAGGAGGGAATGCAAGAGGGAGGTTTGCTGCCTCAGGCACAGCGCTTCCCAAGAGGCTGTTTGTTACTCTGTAGTCAGCATGGTGACAGGAGGGTGTCCTGGCCCCCATGGTTCTGCTCCTAGGGCTCTCCTTTAGCCCCATGGCAGCAGTGGCACTTGGCATCAGAACACAAACTCCAGGTTGCAGCACGGCATCCTTCAGCAGTACACCCCCAGTGTGCTGAGGCGATGGGCTAGGCCTGCCTGCCCAAGGGGGGCCTGCCTCCTCTGCCTGGTTCCCCTGGGGCAATAGGCTACTCCAAAGGGACAGGGATGAGGCAAGTGTAAGGCCTTGCTAAGGAGATCTGTTTGGCTTTGGAGGAGTTCTCTGGGCAGAGATGGGAGAGTAGCCAGTGAGAAGCACTGGTCTCGGTGATACGGGCACAAAAGCCACAGGGCAGCAATCGGACAGGCTGTGCTGTTGGGCTCCCTCTCCCTCCGTCTCACCCAGTGCAGAACAGCGGCTGCTTCAGTCAGCAGATGGCTGGGATAATGCTTTAGGGAAGCATGACTGCGACTGACAACCAAGACCCAGAAAAGAACATTAAGGCTCACTCACAGGCCTTGTCTGCACAAGGGAATTTTCATCCCTCCTCCAAATTCCCACAATTTCTAATATGAATGCAGCTGCACAATTGTTAGGGAGGTTGGGAGCTGTAATATATGAGTTTTCATCCCGTCAGCCATTTGCAGCACTGTGTCAATTAACCCTTCTCAGAACAGGGTTAACTGATCCAGTGCTGCAAGCGGCTGCTGGAGCTGAGAGTTGTCTGTGCTGAGCTCCCATTGCTGTGAGCCCCGGTGCAGCTGCAGGGGAAGGAAACCATGCAGGGTTATTTTGGTAACAATTCCCCAACCCCAAAACAGCCTAAGAATGCAATATGGCCACGCTGTGGGCCTGGACATGCTGCTGCTGCTGCACTGCAGGAGCCGTGCACCTAGAGTGCTGCCCTCACAAGGACATCTGTCCTACAGTAAAAGGAAGGGCACCTTCTGAATTTCTGTATGAAAGCCCCAGCGGATGTCACCCCAGCCGACTGGCAATGTCTTTTCATTGAGAACTGTGTTGTCAGTCATAGACACTTGGTCATTTTTTGTTTCTCATTTCTGAGTGCAAATCTTGCTCTTTGCTTGATTGCTCTTCACTGGCAGCTTTGTTTTTAATGCTAACGAGGCTGTACTTACGCAGCAGCATGCAGACTCAAGCTGTCCTGCGATGAAGTTCTTTCTCAGATGAGGAGAGGTGGGAAAATCAGTCCCACTGCTGCACATGCACTTTGCAAAGCAGCACTCTGGTGATACGTGTGTCACCCCATGCCCAGCAAGAGTAACTGCTCTCTGTCCTCCGCCACTGGCTGAAACAGGGAAATGCTGCTCTGCATTTGTTAAACTTTGAACAACCATTTATATGACCGATACTGGCACTCTGGGTTTTCCTAAGTGCAGTTTGGACGTGTGAGAGTGTTGAAGCTCCGTCTCAGCAAAAACCTCACTGAAAAGCTCTAGCTCACTACCGCCCTTGATTGATGATGGCCAGGTTTCATTTCGTGCTCGGCATTTTATGCAAATACAGAACATAGCTCTGCGCAGACTACACATGCCTATAAATAACTGCAGAGGCTGAATGCACCTGCCCAGGAACAGCCCGAGGAGATGCTCAGCCCACGGTGCTGGGGTGTGGGGCAAACTGTGGTTTGGCAGCAGCCCGGATATAACCAGGAATTTTGAGAATGGGGAAAGGAGACAGCTCATTCTTCCCCCACCCTTGATATTTCTACTGGCTGTTTCCTCTGCTTGGGATCCCTCTGGACAAGGTGAGGAAGCTGCCTGCAGAGCAGGTGCCACAGCAATCCCTGGGAGGAAGGAGGAGGGACATCCCTGCTACCCTTCAGCTCAGTCCGAGCTGTGGAGATGTGCGGCAAAGTTCTCAGGTCATAGTTGTCACACAAGGAACCTTCCTCTTGGTGAGCATATCTTTGCTTAAATGGTTTGAATTAATCCCTAGAAAGGCTCTTATAAAAAAATGGTTAAAAACTCGCATCCTAAATCCCAGTGGAAGTGGATTTCTACTCTCCTTTAGACCTTTTCCCCTTCAATATTAGGCTCAGTATCTTGAATCTGTTTTTATATGAAACCCTGTGATTAAAAGTACTTAAGACTGGCTCATTTTTCTCTGCAATGAGTTCAGTTATTTCCTTTTTATACCTTCCAGAATTTACTACACCATATCTAAATATTGGCTGCAGTCCACATGTTTTAGATCATGCTCTATAATGGTCCTGTTGTTACAGAATCCTTTGTGTGTGTGTGAGAGAGAGAGAGAGAGAACATGCATATGTGTTGGAAGGGAGGCAGGGTGCATATAATTGTTTGGAAAGAGAAATCAGGGTATATTAATTCCATAAGTGATTTCTGAACTGATAACATAAAAGTGATAAAAATAGTGAGCAGTGAAATTACAGACCTCCAGTGCCTTACCTAGCACGTGTGCTAAATAATACTTCTGATCCCAATATGTTACTCTACTGTATATATTCTACCAATAAAACGACTTATTCATCTTTCATTGCTATATAATTTTAAAGATCAGATTTACTGCTGTTACATTTCCTCGTTTTTACATAGGTTCTAAATGTAGATCCTTCGATCTGAGCCATACAGTGTGTTAGTCAATTGCAAGCTACCCAAGGATGGACCAGGGCAGCAGCTCAAAGTCTTCCTTCATTGCACAAAACCTCATTGCCTGCTGAAGACCACATAGAGAATGGGGATAAGTCCTCAGGCATCCAGAACATATGAGATGCAAAAGCCCCACACTGATGGTTCCACCCGTCTCCCACCCTGCAGGGCCCTGTGTTGGGGGTCAGGCCGTGCAGAAGGCTTGGTGGATATTGCTTTGTGCTGGAATGAGTTTCACCCACAGAAAGTATACTGGCTTTCTATCATTTTTTTTTTCCCTACAAGCTAAGATAAATTTTTGCTTTGGTCCATTAACAATACTTGTATTTTTAATCAGAATTATTTTGAATGATATTTTCTTTGGAAATAACAGTAATACAGTTTATGTGAAATACAAACAAATGAGGGAACGATTTTTACCTAAATGTATGAATAGCATTTTGCAATTTGTCATTGTGATATATTTATCTTTTGAACTTTAAGTGAGCTCAGCTGAAAAAAATGCTTCTCTTCAGCACATGACTGGAAAATATATTACACCAGAGAAGTATATTGCTGTTTCAGTTCAGAAATTAGTGGCTAAATATAATTTTCCACTGTACTTACTTTCACAAAGTATGTAGTAAACTATTTACATTACAGTAAATTCTTAGTTCGTATTCCAAAAGGTGTTAAAATCAGCGTTCTCACCCAAATTAATGGATATTTTGTGAATGCACATTAAAACTAGATCTTTAAGATCTATTAAAAAAGACTGATAAGATGTTCTGTTGTCTTCGGAAGCCTTAAAACCACTATAATATGGCTGGAACAAAGATTTGTCAACACAATGAACCTAGGGGAACAGACAAGAAACCAGTGTGGAGCAGAGAGACATGGCTGTCCCATAAAGCAGTGACGAGGCACAGCTGAAGACCTAGGCCTGCTCCCTGCCCGAGAGCCATCTCCTTCCAGCATCATGGCACCCTTGTCTCTCTGTGCAACCCTTCTCACTAAAGCTTCCCACAGACCAAGAGGAGCTGCCTGGCCACTCCTTACCCCGCTGGCTCAGGAACAGGAGCAGACCTGCCCACAAGCTGGACGATGGCAGCTGCTCCCATTTTGCCCAGGGGTCATCTGCCTGTCACATTGCAGACATGTAACCACCGTGTGATGGAGAGCAGCCAAGCGGCCATTGAGACAGGCTGGGGCCGGGTGGGAGCTGCTGCTGCTGCCAGAACTGTGCCTCTCAGGCACTCCCTGCTCACTGTGCCCGGGAAGAAGGCTGCTGGGAACGGGCTGCGGGATGGATGCGTGGTCCCCTCCTCCTGCTGTCCATGGAGCGAGCAGCTGCTTCTCACAGCGTGCCATCACTGTGTTCCCAAACTGTTCAGCTCTTCTGATAACTGGATTGGTTTGTGTCCGTTTCCCTGTTGCACGTATATGGACTGCACAGGGCAGTCTGAGGTTTACAGTGCTGGTATGGAGCTCAGGAGGCAGATTTTCTTCCTTTCCCTTATGAGTGTGCACACCTTGGGCACAGCAGCTACACCCAGAGCCTTGGAAGTGCCTGGGTGCCTACCTCCCACTGAGTCGGGCAGAACAGAAAGCCTGCACCATATCAGGAAAATGCAGATGTCAGTATTTCTCATCTTCAGGGCCATTTCGGAGGTGAAGACATTTCTGGCCCACGGAGACAAGGAGGATGGCAGCCATTCAAAAATCATGTATGTGAGAGAGAATAGGGCTAGGTAAAAGCTGTTTGGTTACCTAAGGCAAAGAAACATCTTTGAATGTTTTGGGTTGTGACTCAGAATTAGTAGAAAGAGGTTTAAACAGATCTTCATATTTAAAGTTCTGTCTGAAAATACTTGGAGCCTTATATTTATTTTTTTGAATAATGATATTAGTAAGAGTCCATTATATAATCATAAGAAAATTAAAACTCTCCAGGGCATGATCTTAGCTGTGTAATTAAGTGGGGTGGTTAAAAGTACAAAGTAAACCTGAAGCAAAATTTGTACGAGAACCACACCTCATTATGTTTTGCTGCCTAAGTCTGTCATAAATAGAGATGTTTATTACACATCTGCCATTTAAAGTATGTATTACATGCAAGGTTGTATTTTATTTAGATTTAAAAATTTAAAAACACAAGATGACAAGCTGTGCTGCTATTAACACATGCCTCGAGGACCAGGGGTGCACATTCTATTGGTGCCTTAGGTTATGTTACAATACAGCCACTCCAGAGTTAGAAATATAGAAGTACACTGAGCAATTAGTGTGCCTGATTTCAGCCCACGAAGTTTCACTAGTGTGAAAGAACAATCAAGCCCTGTATATCCATTCACATTTATTAAGACCAAACTTTGTAGTCTCTCCTTAGAGCACCACTCCCTCCTCTGCTTTCAACAGCAAACGGCACTAAAATCTCCAGAGCTTCCCAAAGGAAAAGCAGTTATTTTCTTTCCTTGTGATTATTTTCTTATTTTTTTTTCTTCACAGCAGAAATGATTCTGTACTGACTGAAATGCAGAGGCAGAAAGGGAAGAGATGGTGAGCCAGTTACATGCTTCATTCTCTCGTTGAGTTCGCTTTCCTGAGCAGACTGCCCTCCTGGACTAGCTCCAGGGCTGGCTTTGAAGAAATCTTTCACAGAAAAGCTTTCGCGGAAAATCATCTTGTCCAGGATCTGCAGGGAAGGAAGTCCCTCTGCGTGCATTCGGGTTATTACCAGCAGATCCTAAGTAATTCTCCTGGCCAGCGAGGAAAAGAAAGTATAGTTTCTTTGATACGGGAGCTTTGATGAAGAAAACCACCACCTCCTAGTCAGCTTTTCTTTGTAAGATAATTACCCAAAGTCAGTTTCTATCACTTTTTCCTAGTTTTCGGATCTTCTCAGTTGCGCGTTAAGGTAGCATACGTTTACTATGTGCTATATATTGGAGTTAGATTTCTGCACAACTTAATTCTGTGATGTTGTGGGTGGTGTTACTCGGCTCATTGGCGAAGGGAGTTAGCCTTCCATACGAGGCCTACCAGACCTTCCTGTAGCATGTCACAGCGTGGATTGCCTGGCAGCCCAGGTTGTTTTCTAAAAAGCTAACGTAGCAAATGACTCCTGAATGAGTCAGGCCCATCCCTTCAGACCAAACCCAGGGAACTCTGAAGTCGTTCTCTGAGGAGTCTTTCCAAATGTTGTTATTGCCTGAACGTTCAGTCTGCAAGACTTAGCACGAGGAAAGAGCTGAAATGTTAGCCATTCACAAGCCAGCTCTTTGCTTCTTCTCGTCAAACTTCAGCAACAGAATCTCCCAAATTCCTCAATACCATACAATAATTCAGATCTGTATGTAAAGCAACTGGCAAAACCTGAACACAAGACATTCCAATGTGGTTCTACTGGAAGGAGAGATGCACTTTATTTCCATACCAGCAATATTCTCCAACAAGGAGGCCACTTTCCTCAGGTTTTCAACTTAATTTAGAATTTTAATTCAGTCTCCAAAATCGCAGAAGAAAAAATTGAAGCGCTATCTGAACTTTACAAAATATCTCAGTCCTTCCTATGAGATTCAGACCTTGGTTGCACATCTGCACAAGATTTCCAGGACCAGTTGTTGCTTTCAACTAAATCCCATACACCGAGAAAGCTCCATTTGATTCAAAATTAAGACATAGTGCATAGTTGTCTGACTGTTGAACAGCAGTGGTCTATCACTGCTTCACAGCATTGATCCTTATTTTGTGACACATTACCTCTTCCGCTCTCTCCCTAAGGGGCTTCTGTAGAGTAAGGGCACATCCTTGGCTTGGGAACACCCTGCTGCAAGTCACTAAAAGCAGAGCTATACCACAAAATGTGTACACTGATCTCACGGTCTTCCCCAGACTTTAGCCACTATTGCAAGTAGGTTGCTTGGCTGGATGGACCTTGTTATTTCTGTGTACTATAAGCAGCATTAACAAGGTGCTGAACAGATAAAGCTCTTTGTTTCTATTCAGTTTAAATTTTCCACTATATTGACATGAATCTGGGAGGATGAGACCACTCACTAGCAGAAATCTGTGTAATCCCAAACAAGTATTGATAAAATCCTTTGTATCGCATATTGTCACTTTCAGTTTATTCACTATCCATTCATTACATTTGTGCAACATTTTATTGTATTTAAATTGATTTTGTCTTTAAAGATAGCTGAAATGGTCTTCCCACATGATACATTTTATTAGAAAATCTATCTTGGAAATGTTTTAGTGATTTTTCTACTATTGTTTTTAATAATAACAACTATGATACCTTCCTAACAAAATAAGGCATGCTGTTTGTCTGCCTTTTCATGTCTGTGTTTCCATCA
The DNA here is from genome assembly GCA_013399175.1 of Odontophorus gujanensis. Lineage (NCBI taxonomy): Eukaryota > Metazoa > Chordata > Aves > Galliformes > Odontophoridae > Odontophorus > Odontophorus gujanensis. Next base: position 111,600 of record VXAB01010069.1, on the reverse strand, counting down.
CTCCCTTATCCCCAGTGACTTCTGAACAAATTGGCAAGTCAAGTAAAGTTTGGCAGATACATAGAGATCCCAAAGATAATTAAGTTCCTGCAAGTTTCATGAATGCTCATAGCCAAGTAGAGGAGATAAAGATGCCTCCACCAGCAGAAACTCTGCAGTGGGAGCTCAGCAGTCGTCTTCCCTCTCTGTGTGCCAGCAGCCCCATTGAGTGCACTCAGGCTGGTCAGGCAGTGAGAGTACTGAGACCTTGGAATCAGGCACAGCACATACTATATCTTCTCCATTTGCTTGTTGGATTCACAGGGGGAGTTAGCTTAAGCACATCTGAGTGATGGGATACTGAGGGAGGGGAAAAAGAGCAGGGGACAGAAGAGAGAAAATACTTCAGTACTTGAAATGGCATATCAAACGTAACATGCAGAAATGTGTTTAATGAATTGCACTTATAAACGTACTTGAGATCCGTTGATACTTTTCATGCATCTTTTTTCTTGCACTTATAAGGTCTGGCTACATGAGTACCAAAGGTGTAACTGTTGGGTGTGATAGAAGGAAAAATCACTTCTTAACACATGCAAACCCTTTTAATGTTTTCCAAAATAGTTTTTCCTTGTAGCAGTTTGATACTGTTAGCACTTTAACTGGAGTTCTAGGCACTATTTCCATGTGATCAAATATGCATAACAGTGAATGCCTTAGAGATTTTCAGCTGTCTTGTGGAATAAAATTCTGCATTAACCAATAACGGTAATGCAGGGTAATGGATACCGGAAATTTAACAGAGATCCAGGCAGAGTATTGTTTATCCTGCCCATTAAAGGATGATATTCCATATTTATGGGAAAATGAGAAATGTTTTATTGTGGGTGGATGGTGTTTACAAGAATTTTCCTTGAGTATATTTCACTGCTTGAATTCGGTTCACTTTCTGTACAGAATAGTCAAAAGCAAGCCAGTCCAAACAAGGACCAGTAAAATATACACAACATACCCCTTGTGTCTCTAATTTCTAAATGTATAGTCTATACAGATATGTCTTTCAATGAAAATTTGAACTCCGAGCTTAAGAAATAGTCACTGTTTTTCTTCTTTGTCCTTAAAGCCAAATGTTTAAAGTTATGTAAGTCCAGTACCAAATGTTCTAAATGCAAATGTATAAATTGCAGTTTCACAGAGAAGTATTATTTTTATGACAAACTATCTCATGTAAATTAAAGACTAAAATAGGTGCCACGCACATTCTAGAACTGAGCAAGTAGCAGCTCTATGCTGATTTTTGACAAAGTACAAGGTAACATTTGCCCAGAAACCACGATAGTGTGGATGCCTGCACTGAGTAAGATACACAGAGCATAAATTTTAAGTAAATACCCAATATCTAATTGTCAGACATTTGAAGAGCCTTGGAAAAAGGAGACTCAGAGGGGATCTGATCCACATTTGTAAATATCTAAGGAGCGAGATGCCAAGGAAGTTCTGCACAAATGTGTGTGGGAACTCCTTCACAGTGCAGTGATGGAGCACTGGCACAGGCTGCACAGAGAGGTGGTGGAGTCTCCATCCCTGGAGATGTTCAAGACCCGCCTGGACGCCTCCCTGTGCAACCTGGGCTAGGGAGCTGCTTTGGCAGGGGGGTTGGTCTCGATGATCACTAGAGGTCCCTTCCAACCCCTACAATGCTGTGATCCTCTGTTTTCCAAAAGTCTACCTCACTTGAACCAAGACAGCATATCTTCACTCAGAATTCAATACTTTGTAGGCTAAGTACTTTAGCCAGGTGTCAGCTGATGAGTAGGTAATTCAGTTCTCTTCAGCAGTGTTAGTCACATGTGTAAATTAAGCATGAGATGATGTGATTTGCTGGACAGAATGCGGAATACTCCAGACCTTTCCAGATTCACATCTACAGGCTGAACATCTTGACACTTTGTATTTTGTTGCATAGAGCTGCATGGGTTTGAAGATGTGGCCACAAGAGGGAAACTGATGAAACTAGGGAAAAATATATTTGGCACTGGTCTTGGGTTTGATCTGTAAGCGACTGTTTTTGCTGCTGCTGCTGTCAGCAGAGAAGATCAGCTGAAGCCATCTTAGTTGGAAAGATGTTTCTATTTCATCAGCACTCCAATTATGCTAACCTGTACAGCAAGCTTCAAGGCTTCACTAATTTTGTGGGGATTTAGATGTCTCTCTATTGAGACAGTGGGGATGAATGGAGAGCACTGGAATACGTGGGAATATATGGTTTTGATGTAACAACTTGATAGTTTATTTTGCTTTGTGGGGAGAACAAGCTTCTCAGAATTGTGTATGTTCAAAAGAAACCCTGAGTAAGTTCTGCAAAATGGATGGCACACCACCAGCAATTATGTTAAACCTGTTCTAAAGAAACTATCCATCAATTTCAATCATACTTGAAAGAACACGTGGAGTTCTCAAAAATAATTAAGCTCATACCAGTATATGAATGGGATGTGAATGGCTACTGCAACAGAGGAACGTTGAACAGAATTTAGTTGTAATAGGTTACATTTGACAGTAGCCCTTGAGCCAGTCAGTACGAATGACCAACTGGCCATTCAGAGAATGTGCTGTTCCAGGCTTGTAAAAATCCTCAATTCAGTAGGGAGACTCAAACATGGGATTTTTTACAGCAAGAAGCTACTCACTGAACAAAGCCTATGGTTGCTCCACATTAGGCTATCATTTCAGACTTCTAACAGCAAATAGGTGGAAACTGACTACAGTCACAGGTAGAACAGAAGAGTGTGGAAAACAGCGTGATTGAGGCAAAATGTGATTCAACCCATCGATGTTTGTGGACAGGAATTCCAGATGTAGAAAGCAATTTTTTTGTTCATAGTGAGAACAATAGAAAAGTACATCTATAAGAGACATTTATTTGATGCAGTAAGTGTGATGTTGAAGAAAGTAGCAAAAAAAGCAGAAGGAGATACTGAGTATTTTTTAAATGTAAAATTAAAGAAGTCAAACCATATTTACACAAACATTTCCTCTAAAGAAATTTTTTGGTTTTTTGAAATCTAAGATTTGTCTCCCACACGAAGTAATGAGGTGTCCTCATGGACTTCTGCAGAAGAACACGCTGGGACATGGTGGAGCAGAGTAAACAAGAAGCCATATGCAGGTGCAGTTACTGGCAGCTCTGCTCTGAGACTGCAGTAGGTTTACCATGAAAGTTCTCGCTATGGGATTATTACTAACATACATTCCCCCCTTTCCAATGTTTCTATTTTTTTCCAGAATGCTGTTTGCTTTCCTGAGGTGCTCTTTTGAAAGAAGATGCTTCAAACACAAACAGGGGAATGGTAGCCCAAAGCCATGTTCTTTTGGATGTTCTTTGTCTCTGGGGTCATGCTTTGAAGGCATCTGGAGGAGGAATTTCTTCTCCTTCCTTCACTATGATGCCAAGGATTTTTGTAAACTGGTGAAACAAATCTCTTAGATCAAACAGTACTGCAATTCTCCCAACAGTTCAGGAGAAGTGAATATCTTGGGGCCAAAATTTTATGTTTTAACGTGGATCTTACTCATTCACACCTTGGGCAGAACTCCATTTGTTTCAACAGATTTGCGTGAGGAATAACCTTGGGATTTAGTTCTTAAAAGGTAACCAAGTATCTTAAAGATTAGCCTAAGTGCAACTAAGATCCTTCAGTCTCAAGTGTATTCTGCTGCTTCCCAACTAACCATTCCAGGGTCTAAAGGAGGGATTGTCATAAATCTTGAAGTAAAAAACTGAAACATCATTATTTAAGACTGAGAACACTGTTTAAAGACAACACTTTTCCACTTTGATGTTCTAGAAAAATGTAAACAAAAACCGTAATTTGTGGGGCTGGGGATTGATCAAGTGTTCAGAGTACAAAATAGCTCTACAGGAATCTGGTGGAAGTATATGAAATTACTATAGGGAAGAAATTTGATCTTGTTTTAAATGTAATTAAAGCCTTCTGCATCTCCACAAAACCCTCCAAAACCCTGGAGATCTCTGATGGTTTACCCTCTGGGGAGAACACACAGATATGAATTTTAATAGTGTCTTTTGGTAATGTGGTGGATAAAGACAAATTGATTACAGCAGTCTGGAAAAAAGCAGGTGATGCATTACCAGGGCCACTGGGTTCATGTTTTCCCAGACATGGTGAAGGCCACCCAGATCATGAAAGAAAGTCGATATGTTTAAAAACTTGAGTTCTATGATTTGGGGCTTGATATGGCTTTCTTGTTTCCGGATACACTGGATTATATCAAAAGAAAAATAAGACTCATGGTCCAAATTCTGTTCTCATGTACACAAAACCAAATCTAGATTAAAATCTCTGATGTCAACAGATTTACACTCATACAACAGAAAAGCAGTACAGTCCTTCTGATTACAATGATGCATGTCATCATTTATTATCTGAAGAGTAATGAAAGAGTAATGAAAATCTAAGAAATCTGAACTCTGAGGGAAGTGTTTCTACATGCTACCATGAAACACTGGACAGAATACATTCTACAGAAGTCTCTAATAAAAATAGCAGTGCCTGGTCACAAAGGATGTGGTTGTATGAAATTTGTTTGTTAGACAATGTGAGCCACGCACACTGATGGGATGTAAATTGAATGTCCTGTGATAACTGTAGGCTCCTTATATTCTACTTCTTTCTAGCCCATTTGGAGTTATACTGGGACAATTAAATAAACACATATGATTACAAAAGACATTGATCTGATATTCATGAAAACTATAGTGGATGACAAACCAGACAACAATCTTGTTATTACTTAACATGCCATCTTTGACCACTGTCTAATTGTGTTGATTAATATTTGGTACATGCGGATATACACACACAAACACAGCCACGCACATATGGATCAGATCAACGTATGATCTGCTTTCAGACCTAGCCATTTTTCAGTGCCAGAGTTAGCCTGCAGCCTGCCACAATGCCAGGCACTCAGCGCGGTGGGAGCCTTACGCACTCCAGCGTTACAGATATTAGCGTAGGTGTGAAACAGAACACAGATCTAATCCAGTGACTAACTCTCAGAGTTGTTGACTTGGAAGACTGTTCAGCCAATGTTCTCCCTTCTTTAAGTAGTCTTTAGTCTAGTGGTTAAAGCACTTTGCTGGAAAGCAGCTTCCTTGAGTGTGAATCCCCAGCAGAACTGGAAATTGACCCTGGTCTCTTGTGCCTGAAGTGTGTGCTCCAACTGTTACACCAAAGGCAAGATGGCAAAGCTGCCAGAACTCATTGCTGAAGAAAAATGGTCTGTGTTGAATATCTGAAAGGAGGGATGCTGAAGATCTCCTTCTAGAAGTGTCAGGCTGTAGATGCAGAGTGAATGGTTACAGTTCCTAAAGCGTGAGATGAGGACTGATGAGGACGTTTACAGATTTATCTCTGTTCTTCAGGTTTCTCAGCTGGTCAATTCCAGGCGTTCACCAGCTGCTTTGCATTGCAGCCCTTCCTCTGCTCCAGAAGGAGCCCAGGCATCTGCCTCGAGGAGCAGATGTCAGAATTTGAGCAGGAATTAACTTTAAGGCACCTAAGTCCTAACTGGATCTGATTTTCTGCACCTGTGAGCCACTTCAAACATGAAAGCCACAGTCCAAACTCTTCAGGTCTTGTTGGGCAGAACAACACCTGCATATCCAAAAGAAAGTCTGGGTCGTACACAAAGGTGTACTGGCTTAGCTGCCTTCACCTGCAAGTGCAAGATGGCAGGGGAATCCAGTTCCTTTCTGTTATCCATCTGAGGAACTTAGTATCAAAATAGGCAGATATTTAATTTTATTTACTTTGGATATTTCCACGCGAGATCTGAAATCGCACAGGTCAGTAATGGGGATTTTTCTCCTGGGTTACAAATCAGTGTCATGTGTTCATATAATTAGTATTCATCTTTTGATCCAAAATTCATACAACTGTATGTTGTTCTTTATGGTTTTGTTTTGTTTTCAAATACTCTACTGTCTAATGCTAATTCTGCATCACACTTCTTTACCACAACAAAACCCGCCTCTAGAACAGCAGAATGGTGGCATCTTGTAAAAAGCATTAGTGCATGATAAACAAGGAGATAAAGGTGTTTTCCTGCACAACGGAGTGAGTTTGACTTCAGAAATCAAACTGGGAGAGGAGACTGCAGGGCACACAAAAACTGCACAGTAAGAGAACATTTCTCATAGATTTACAAGACCATATCTTACTGTCTCCAGAGAGTGAAGAAATAACCAAGACCTACTTAAATAATATTGGGTAATATCTGTTTGTTATGTATGGTAAGATTTCACAGCTAATTTTCAGTCCAGCAAAGTTTATACACAGGGATGCAGTTAAATTATTAATTATTGTACTATACAATAGTATAACAGCAAAAAAAAAGCACAATAAAAATGACTTAAAGGTGTAGTATGCATTTCCACAGAGTTGTGAGAAAGAGCCTGAGAATTCAATTTTTTCCCATTTTTTCTTATTTTACTTCTGAGAAGAAACACTGCTGTGTTTCTCCTACACTCCATCCAGCCCTTGATAGCTGAGCTTGTTACAGAGCTAACAGAACACCCTGGCAATTAGACTGCTGTTGTTCATCGATATTGCAGAAACACTGACAGAAAGTGCCACACCATGGCTTTGAAAAATGCAGGAACTAATTAAGGAGTATTGATATCAATGTGGAATACAATGATCAGACAAATGCTGTGTTTAGTCTGATATCCTGTCTCGAGGAATGTCTGCAATCGACGAGGAATCATGAAACCAAACAGAAGGAAGCTATAGGTCATTCTGCTGGCATATAATGCTGCCTGTGCTCAATTAAGTATTTAGGCCGGCCACTAATAACTTCCTTCAGAGTGAGTTCAGCCTCTTGATCCGAGGGTTTTTCTCTCTACAGTTCTCATTCTTTGTTTACTTTTTTAAACTGAATGTAAACGGTTATAACAATCTGCTTTCTTTGTGCTTGCTGAGATCTTTGAGCAATCAGTTTCTTAGTTAACTGTTTACTGTGTTAAGTCGTATTTTGCTCTCTTTGCAGCTGAATGAGTGACCTTCAATTTCTCTGAGAGAGTAAGTAAAACATCCTATTTGCCTTCCCTGCCTTGTGTGTTGCTGTACACAGCCTGTAAAAAGACACACTGTAAATGGTTCCTATCTTGCCATTCTCCTTGGCTGAATCTCTCATCTGACATATGTTCCAGTGTACTACCCACCTACGGCCTGTTGGCTTGCTTTTACAGCCCAGAGTTCAGATCTGATTGACATATCTGTTGCTTTGAGTAGCTATGATAAGCAAAAAAGGCACATAGCTGTAATCACCCAATGCTCTCTTTAAAAATGTGACCAGCCTTCAAAAGCTATCCAACAGTGTGAGAAACTCACTGATGTAATGGTATTGCTACCAGAAAACTAACGAGCAAAATGAGTCAATTGAGAGTATTCATGAACTACCAGAAAGGGAACCAGAGACCTGTCTTCGAAGACAGCAGAGAAATAATACAATTCTCGAGCATGTTTTTCCTGTGATGAAGTAGCTGTTCCAAAAGCCAACATTCTTTCATAGGCTGCCAAAGCTGACAGAAGGAAACATCCAGTCAAAACCTGTAACTTAGGACCAGTTTTCCAATTGCTTGGGTAGTTTCCGACTTGCACAGGTAGCAGTAAAGAGCGGTGGGTTCATATTTCACAGAGCTCAGGTTAAATCCAAGCATTGATGAGGTACTCCTGAGAATTCTCTGTTGGTTTGTGTGTATACATATATATATATATATATTTTTTTTTCCTTTGACAGTCCTGGTGATAATCTGCAAGGAGTTCTTTGTTTGTTCCCTGTGGAAATTTTTGACTGGTTTAAGTTTACAAAATGAGAATCCAAATCAGGGAAGAGAGAGAGGGAAAGCATGAAAATCAATGTAGAGTGAAGCAGTGAGGTACTAACCTTTGTTGATACCAATAAAACCTTACCCGTTAGCCTCTGTTTGTTCTCCCCATGTAGTGTGTGCTCTGTCTTCTCTCATTTTTTACAGTCTAACTGATGAGTTAACTGAGAAGATCTATCTCTATAAAATAGAGAATCCATTTTAGTAGGTTGATGGAGTTAGTTGCCTGGTCCTCCCATTGGAGCAATTTGCTAACAGCAGGAGTGTATCCAGCAAAATATAGTTCCTCACACAGACCTCCCAAGTTGTCCCATCTCTCCATCAGAGAAACTTTTCTGGGGCCTGAGGAAGGGAGAGTCCTTCTGAGAAAATAAAAAATAAAAATGCCATGTCTAGGTGGAACCCTGGAAACATTCCACGGAAGAAAAGCTCATTATGAACCCTTTCCCTACAGAACTATATGGCTAATCAGAAATACTTAAGAGGAAGACAGAATGCTGGAGGGGAAGGAAGAGCTGCTTGGAGTGACAAAGATCTGGATTCTTTTCCTTTGTCTTGTTTCAGGCATTATAGGAGATCTTGAGCGAGAGACATAGCTGCTGTGCCTCACTTTCTCCTCAGAAAATAAAAACTGATTGATGCTACTGATATCTCTCTGGAGAGATTATTTATTAAGGTTTAGAAACATACTCTAAGTAGAAGCCATGTGTTCTTTTCAACAAATAAAGTAAGTGTGGCACACACTTAGCATGTCTAGTGCGATGTACAGAGTGAGGGTTACCCTACCAATGCAATCCTGACAGACTAATTCTGCATGATGTTCTGGTCCCAGGTACTGTCTTGCTGTCTATATGTCTTCTTCAACACGCACACGATAAAATCTCTCCTGGATCAGCAGACTGAACTATTCACTGGCCAGAACTGATGTGTTTGGCTGGCAATTGTTCTCAAGGTTTCCAAACCCTGGTATTTCTTCGAAGAATGCAATTTCTTTAGTTAATTGTTAAAGCTAGCAAGAGAAAAAGTATACAAAGGCAGTTTTGATGCTATTGAAGTGGAATATTGGGTCGTGCCTTTGACGTGGCTTTCAGAATAATCAAATGGCTTATGTAGGGCTATGGGGAAGTATAACTTAAAAGTGCAAGTTATGCACCTGGACTTCTACGACATTTGTCTCTGTGTTCCTTAATACCTGTTTTCTGTCTTGGAAAATGCACACAGGAGTATTTTCAGACTAAGCATATGTTACAGACCTTCATCAGTTATATAAGTGGGACTGAAAAATACCAGGTTCTCACTATTTCTTTTCTCTAATGCCTGTTTCAATAGAGATATGAAGTCTGGGAGCACTGCATGACTTCATACTTTTTTTTTTCCAGAAGTAATGATAAAGAAGTTACATGAAAGACCAGCCCAAACCTAATCTTAGAACTGAAAGATGAACCAGATAACTTAGATATATATTTTCCAATTCATTTCTATTTGTGCTTCCAAATTTTTGGCAGTACAAAACTGCTCCCTTCAGTTCCCAAGTGCCCATGCAACTGGAAATCTCAAAGGCACAGCCTAAAGTATGGGTAAGTTTTCAAGAACAAAGGAAATGGGAAAGCAGCAGTCTATTTGGCTTTGAAGTTGCAGGGCACCAGTGGATCAACATTTCTGAGTGCAAGCAATTTTTTAAATTCATTTTGCTTTATAGTTAAGAAAAACATTTGCATACAAACTTGCCAGGATGTATGTTAGTCAAAATGTCTTGTGCTCCCCTAGAAAGAGCCAGGAAGGGAGAATATGAACTGCAACATTCCCTGGGCTTCTGCAATATTGCAGCTGCTCTCAATTAAAGTGAGCAGTGGTTTCTAGGGACTGTATCTATGGTATTTATCTTCCAACTATTTTTTATTATTTTGCAATGATTTCATGAATTGCCATTGTAGCTTAATAAAGGAATGTTACAGTAGTAATGATATTGTCTGCTTATTTCTTCCGCTGAGAATCCCAATACATGTTATGTTGCTGTCACAGATTTAAGGTATAGCTGTCTATAACGTACCAGAATATGAACAAAGGTTAAATAGTGAAATCCTCATTAAAAATACATATGCATTAAGTCCACAGAAAATGCCCACTGTTGAGGAACAAGAGGAGATAAAATGTATGTGCTCTCATGATCGTGGATAAAAGTATTTGGCAAACCACTGTCGCTGTGTTAGGCACAGCAAGAAGCATTAGACACAAGCAAAATTTTGTATTCAGAACTCTAAGTAGCTGATGGGGTTTCATCCAGCTGTGTTTCTGTACCCAGTTCTTCTGAAGTCAGAAGACAACTTCCATGCTACTTTGGGTGACCAGCTTGGGCATGGCCATGCAAGAGTTAGAAAGGAACCTTCTGTTTGCACAGGATGAAATCCACTGATCAATTCTAATTCTATCCCAAATTGTATTCCAGAAAGTGCATCTTTTCATATTTTCTATTTTCTATTTGTCACCTGAAATTATCGATCAAGGATTCTGGTAAGCTGTTGGAAAACCTGTTATTGCATGTCTCTGATTTGCACTTCTTCCCTGACTCTGAATGATATTTTTGTACATATACTGAGCCTGTTAGTGATAGTTAGGACCAAAATTTGGCCAGTAAGACCTTTGTAAGACAATGTATTGGTTTGTCTTGCATTACTTTAAAGAAAAAAATGTTTGTCTAGAAACAACAGAAAAGTGACCATGGGGATAAGAGCACTCTTCCTAAACCTAGCAGTCCACAGTGACTATTATTGGCCAACTTAATATAATAATCAAATGACTTATGTAGGGCTTTTTAAAATTGCATGCTGCATTATTCCATTTTAATATTGACGTAATAGCTTCTAATTACAGCACAGCAGTTGCTCTTGTGCTGTAGCTGAAATATTCTAAAAATATTTTCAAGTGAAAACTTTCCATATACCAGGAAAAATGTCTGGAACTGGGAAAGCAGCAGTCTGTGGTTCAGGATGTCCCTATCCGTTGCTTCCTGTAAGTACTTTGCACTCCTGCAGCCAGCCCCTGTTAACATAAATACCAACCCTGATGGTACAGTAGACAGCTGATATCACATAAGAAAAGTACCAGAATCTCCAGTATAGCTGAGAAGAAGAAAAAAAAATAAGTAAATAAATAAATAAAAAGAAAAGAAAAAAGAAAACAGAGATAAATTTGTGTCAACAGATGTGTTTACCGCTAATGATCATGAAGCCATGATACCGTTTTAATTACCCAGACTTCTCTTTATAATAATGGCCCCATAAAATGCTGACTAAATAAAAACTAACAGCAATATATGTAAGATGGAAAGCAGATGGCTGAGATTTTTTAACTAGAAGCAATTGCTGGAAAAGAATGATTTCTTTTGAATCAGTTGCCTATTTGGCTGGATATGTTCTTTTAAAAAATGTTTTACTACATGATTAGGAGGTTTGTAAGAGTCAAGCGCCTGAGGAGTGTGCTAGCAGATAGAGAAACATGAAAGAGAGACTTCTCTTTAAAAACACTGGCCCAGAAGCTATTCTGTAACAGGAGCTAAGGAGGGCAAAGCAAACTCAAGTAGGGTCTTGCATACTATCTAGTACAACAGCACTAAATTTTGTACCAGTGAGTCTCGATGAACCCTTATGAGTATAATCTTAACAACAGCTACCACCATTATAGGCTTTTTTGTTATGTTCATTTCGGTTCCCTCAGACCTTAACACTGTCCAGGTCTCCAGTCTGACTTTCTAACTCCTGTAAGACATCTCCATGATTCCCACCTCCCTTGTTCTACAGTACAGTATCGGAAACACAATAAAATCAATTACTATTGTGAGAAAGGCTAGAAGAGAATTAAAGGCTGACAAGAAATTCAAGTATGGTAAGAAAGAAAACTAAGTTTTGGTCACCTAGCTGCAGTCAAAAATTGAATCCTGCGGGATTCTAAGCAGATAACTCATTCTTCAGCCACAAGACCATCTGCAGAACACTATGGACGAGATGAATATAGCAGTTGACTTCTCTGAGTGCTGCTATTAGGGGCTACTTGCTGACTCAAGCAAGCACTGCTGCCTGATGGCATGATACATGCAAACATTTTGGCTAGAAATAGCAACTGTAAACAAACAAAAAAAATGAAAAACAGGAACAGGAAGATTAAAAAAAAAAAGAAGAAAGACAAGGCCCCAGTTGTTTGGTACCTCCTTTGAAAGTGAGACTGGAATTCCATAGATGCCAATTTACTGGAAACTTTTTATTAAGAGACCATAAATTCTCCAAGACAGTAGAAAATGAAGTGTGCTGACTCAAACACTCTCCATGAAGTCTTTGCACAGACTATGGAGTTAGAGCTCCACTTGCTTTGAAGTAAAGAAGAAGTCCAGCAGAACAGTTACTTTTCATTAGCTCATTAACTCCCTGGGGGATGCCAAAGTGAGAAGTATTATTTGCACTCCACTATTTCTACATTGCATCTATGTTGGAGGAGAAATCCATGCAAGTATACATGAAATCTATGGTGTCTAGTGACAAAGGGCTAGACTAAGGTTTGTCTCCTATAGGTCTTGGGTTTATACATTTTTTACCTGTTTCTGGTGATAGCATGATCCTCTGTGATTTGGATCTCTCAAGATTCTCCTCACTTGTTTTTCTGAAGAGTGTGGAAGATAGGAGCTAACATTCTCCTCCTGATGCTGTAGGTTTTTTTCAACAACAACAACAAAATAATTCTTCCTAAACATCACAACTCACTGTTCTAGTTTTGACTGAGGTGATTTTCGTCGTAGCGTTTGGTATGATGCTGTGTTTTGGATTTAGGAGAAAAACAGTGTTGATGACACACTGATGTTTTAGTTGTTGCTAAGCAGTTCTGCACAGAGTCAAGGATGTTCCAGCTTTTCATCCTGTCCTGCCTGCAGTGGGGACTGGTAGGGGCACAGGAGCTGGGAGGGGACAGAGCCAGGACAGCTGACCCAAACTGGCCAAAGGGATGTTCTGTAACATACGGCATCATGCTCAGCAATACAAGCTGATGGGAGCTGGCCAGGGAGAGCTGACACTCAGGGGAATGGCTGGGCATCTGTCAGGGTTTGGTGAACAATTGCTTTATGCATCACTCTGTTTTGTATTATTTTCCTTCTTTCTTATTAGACTGCTTTTTTTCTCAGTTGGCGAGTTCTTGCACTTTTGCCCTTTTTTATTCTTTCCCCCGGATCACTGGGGAGGAGTGAGCAATCAGCTGCCTTCTTGGCTAAGCTGCAATAGTCCTTTTGGCAGCCAATGTGGGGCTTGAAGGGTTGAGATAACGACTTATCTGACAACAGCGTGCTAGAGAGAACAACATTATTTGTAATTTGTTGTCATTTGTGTATTTGTTTAATAGTTGCTGGTTGGGATGTAGATTCATTTGCTTGTGGTTTTGTCACTGCTGTGTTTTGTTGTTATGACAGAAGCACTGTCCGTGAGCCTAATGTGGTGTTTGTGCTCTGTGTTGCTGTCATCTTTGTACTTCAGGAACCATCTCTTGGAAACTATTAACAATTATACTTNCTCCCCCGCCCCCCCCCACACACACACACACTACCTGCACTGCGGCTAACCCAACTTCCACTGCAAACACCATATCTGATCCAGTGTGCGCCAGCTCTTGATGGATTCTGTCCCCACTTAGGTCAAAGAGAAACAGTGGCAGCAACAGTCAACTCATTCAGTAAGTGAAGCAGGTTTTCCTAAGAAGGAGCAGGAGGAATAATCAGAAGAAGCAGGCTGCTCTGCAGCCATCACGAGAACAGGAAGATGAAGAGACAGAAATCATAAATGAGTCTGTAACTACCTGATGCCTATCCCTGCATGAGCTGCGAGCTATGTAAAAAGATTTCAGGCATTGTCCCAGTGAGCACCTTGTCACCTAGCTGTTCTGACTCTGGGATAATGGGGCTGGTAGCCTGGAATTAGTGGGCAGTGAAGCGAGGAAGCTGGAATCTCTCTCTAGGGAAGGGGGATTTGAAAAAGCAATTGGAAAAGGGACATAGGCCTTCACCCTATGGAGGTGGCTCCTGTTAAGCCTGAAAGAAAGTTATCCCCTCCAGGAAGACATTGTAAATTTCTGAGCAAGTGGCCATCATGGAGAGAGGCATCCAGTACTGAAGAGAACTAGCTGTGCTGGCAGCAATGCACAGCAACCTGAATCACCAGCTATCCAAAGATCCAGAGTCCAGTGCACATGGTACATGTGGTGGAAGTTCATACAGAACACACCAGTACCATATGCCAGGTCATACTTTAGACACATTGGACACATTGACAAGAAAACTGTGGCAATACAAAGAGGATCTCTCTCCCTTCCTGGTTCGAGTATTCATTAGTTCATTTTTGTAAATGCAAACCAGAAGTCCTGTCACTAGGATGAGAAGTAAGATCAGACCTTTGTCTTTGCCTGGGGATCTTCCCAATAGAAACTGGAGCAGTAATTTTCCTTGAAGAATCACTTTTGACTGCTGTTTTTCCTTGCAACTCATGTATTCTTGCTTCTAATTTTAAGATAGATTTACAGTCTACAATCTAGCTTCCTCCTGTCCTCCCCAGAACCATGCAGAAAAAAGTACAGGTATGTGGTGTGTACCTGCCGTACCTTCTCTCTTGAGCAGAAGGAAACATAATCCATGCTCTGTGCCACCACCTGAAGCACTATCCTGGACCTCAAAAAGCAAGTTTGGGCACCCCAGAAAGAACTGACTTAGACAATGAGACTAATTTCTGAAAACATTTCACTGATGCCTGGGCCAAATAGAACAACACTGAGTAGATGTATCACAACTTCTATCACACATCAGCATCTGGGAAAGCTGAATGATAAAACAGACTGTTAAAACTACACTGAGAGCAATAGGTGCTGGAACAATCAAACACTGCAATACACATTTAGCAAATGCTGATTGGTTTGTCAGCACTTGGGGATCTGCCAATCAAACTGGCCCTGACCAGGCAAAACTGTTAATAACTACAGAAAGGGATAAAGTTACTGTAGTGCATATAGAAAGCATGCTGGAGAATACAGTCTGGGTTATTCCTGACTTGGACAAAGACAGGCTCATCCGTGGAATTGCTTTTGATCAAGAACGTGGGTGTAGATGGGGGGTGATGTGGAGGAATGGGGAATTCTGATGTACCTTAAGGGGATTTGATGTAAAATGATAATAGCCAAAGATTTAATGTTACATAATGCTGTATGTCATCCCTGTTATGGCTGCTATACATCATGTCCATGGTGTTACCCTATGAGTCACCCAAAGTAATGATGAGTGAATCCTGTAAGGGAACCAGGCAAATGCAATGGTGATGTGACCGGAGCAGGCTTCAGCATGCAACAATCCAACACTGTACGTCACCTCTCCTGCCTTGAAGGACTATTATGATTGTTATGATGAAGCCCAAAGTAATATGAACTCAATGGACATTTAAAAGACTGGCTTAAAGACTGAAGGAATGATATCTGTGTGTATATATCAAAGAAAGGAAACAATGCTGGTGGTTAATGAGGATGGCTTGGAAAGTGTGGGATCTGAGCATGATGCAAATGGTATGGAATAAGGGGCATATATTGTCCTAGTTTTGGCTGTGATAATTTTTGTCATAGTGGCCGGCACTGTGCTGTGTTTTGGATTTAGGACAAAAATAGTGATAACACACTGATGTTTTAATATTTACTGAGCAGTGCTTACAGTGAACCAAGGTATTTTCAGCTTCCCACACTGTCCTGTGTGCAAGGAGCCTGTGGGTGCACAATGATATAGNTCCTTCTTTCTTATTAGACTGCTTTTTTTCTCAGTTGGCGAGTTCTTGCACTTTTGCCCTTTTTTATTCTTTCCCCCGGATCACTGGGGAGGAGTGAGCAATCAGCTGCCTTCTTGGCTAAGCTGCAATAGTCCTTTTGGCAGCCAATGTGGGGCTTGAAGGGTTGAGATAACGACTTATCTGACAACAGCGTGCTAGAGAGAACAACATTATTTGTAATTTGTTGTCATTTGTGTATTTGTTTAATAGTTGCTGGTTGGGATGTAGATTCATTTGCTTGTGGTTTTGTCACTGCTGTGTTTTGTTGTTATGACAGAAGCACTGTCCGTGAGCCTAATGTGGTGTTTGTGCTCTGTGTTGCTGNCAGCATGCAACAATCCAACACTGTACGTCACCTCTCCTGCCTTGAAGGACTATTATGATTGTTATGATGAAGCCCAAAGTAATATGAACTCAATGGACATTTAAAAGACTGGCTTAAAGACTGAAGGNCTTTGTACTTCAGGAACGATCTCTTGGAAACTATTAACAATTATACTTTTTTCCTTTTCTTCTCTGAAACCAAATCTGTGGAGGAGACAAGGAGGAGCACCTTCCCTTTCTTTTCAGGCCAGTTACAACTGCTCTTGAGTATTTTGAATATCCTTGGGTAACTGGCATCTTCCTATTGCAATGTCTCCTGAATGTATTTCTGTTTTTGTTAAGGTTAAACAGCTATTTAAGCATACCACCCAGAGACCTGCTTTGAGACTGGATAATTATGAGTGACAGGGAGTGTGGGAGATACGGGCAGGCATACAACAGTGGGCAGCCCCACTGAACAAGTGCAGAATCCTGAAAAACTGGCAAAATTTTGCAAAATGGCATGCTGGCACCTTGACATTTCCAGAGAGACACAAATAACTGCAACATGCTGGGGCCTGCTCCATACCTACTGAGCCCTCTTCAACACTAATCATCACCCTCATAGGGAAGAGAAAGCCTCTGGATCCAATGGCAGCATTACAGGCCATCCCACAATAGTCACTGCAGTTAAACC
>VXAB01010069.1:80801-92738 GCA_013399175.1 Odontophorus gujanensis | reverse complement strand
GCTGTTTTTCCTTGCAACTCATGTATTCTTGCTTCTAATTTTAAGATAGATTTACAGTCTACAATCTAGCTTCCTCCTGTCCTCCCCAGAACCATGCAGAAAAAAGTACAGGTATGTGGTGTGTACCTGCCGTACCTTCTCTCTTGAGCAGAAGGAAACATAATCCATGCTCTGTGCCACCACCTGAAGCACTATCCTGGACCTCAAAAAGCAAGTTTGGGCACCCCAGAAAGAACTGACTTAGACAATGAGACTAATTTCTGAAAACATTTCACTGATGCCTGGGCCAAATAGAACAACACTGAGTAGATGTATCACAACTTCTATCACACATCAGCATCTGGGAAAGCTGAATGATAAAACAGACTGTTAAAACTACACTGAGAGCAATAGGTGCTGGAACAATCAAACACTGCAATACACATTTAGCAAATGCTGATTGGTTTGTCAGCACTTGGGGATCTGCCAATCAAACTGGCCCTGACCAGGCAAAACTGTTAATAACTACAGAAAGGGATAAAGTTACTGTAGTGCATATAGAAAGCATGCTGGAGAATACAGTCTGGGTTATTCCTGACTTGGACAAAGACAGGCTCATCCGTGGAATTGCTTTTGATCAAGAACCTGGGTGTAGATGGGGGGTGATGTGGAGGAATGGGGAATTCTGATGTACCTTAAGGGGATTTGATGTAAAATGATAATAGCCAAAGATTTAATGTTACATAATGCTGTATGTCATCCCTGTTATGGCTGCTATACATCATGTCCATGGTGTTACCCTATGAGTCACCCAAAGTAATGATGAGTGAATCCTGTAAGGGAACCAGGCAAATGCAATGGTGATGTGACCGGAGCAGGCTTCAGCATGCAACAATCCAACACTGTACGTCACCTCTCCTGCCTTGAAGGACTATTATGATTGTTATGATGAAGCCCAAAGTAATATGAACTCAATGGACATTTAAAAGACTGGCTTAAAGACTGAAGGAATGATATCTGTGTGTATATATCAAAGAAAGGAAACAATGCTGGTGGTTAATGAGGATGGCTTGGAAAGTGTGGGATCTGAGCATGATGCAAATGGTATGGAATAAGGGGCATATATTGTCCTAGTTTTGGCTGTGATAATTTTTGTCATAGTGGCCGGCACTGTGCTGTGTTTTGGATTTAGGACAAAAATAGTGATAACACACTGATGTTTTAATATTTACTGAGCAGTGCTTACAGTGAACCAAGGTATTTTCAGCTTCCCACACTGTCCTGTGTGCAAGGAGCCTGTGGGTGCACAATGATATAGGAGGGAATAGAACCAGAGCAGCTGACCCAAACTGGTCAAAGGGATGTTCCATCATGATCAGCAATAAAAGCTGGGGGAAGTTGGCCACGTCATCTACTGTTTATTGGGGACTGGTTGTGCATCAGTTGGCAGATGGTGAGAAATTGCATTGTGCATTGCTTTATCATTTTATTTTATTTTATTTCATTTTATTTTATTTGACTTTCTCTGTTATAAGGGGCTTCATAACAAGCCTACCAAAATAGATGAAATAAATCCCATCTCTGGGTTTAACGCAAGAGCCAAGTGATGATAGAAGAAACCGAAGCAGGGAAGGCTCTAAACACCTCTGGTGAGTTTTCCTGTATAAATAGCATCCTTTTAAGTTTGTGGTTTTGATATAATTACTAAAAATGAGTCTACTGGAATTTTTGACTCTGATATGGAAATTTAAATCCCTTCATCATACTCAAACTTCAAACTCCCATTAGCAGGTATTAAACATACTCTGATGTGGATGAGAAACATGGCAAGTCATTAGAAGTTCAACAGTTTTCAGGGCAGTGTCTGCACCAGGGTGAACAAACAGAAAGAATAAGCAGTGTTGAGCTCTTGGAGCTTCTTGAGCCAAAGCCATCTTCTAGCACTCTCAAAATGGGAGCAAGAGAAAACACTTCCTAAAAAATTATGTTTTGGCAAACCCAGCTGAGGACAAATAGAAAGGAAGAGGAACTTCCATGAGAGTGACTAACTGAGGATAACTTTTGGAAGGCAACAACTCACCGTGTTTTAAGAAAACTGTCCTGGGAAAATGTTGGCATGATTGGCTAATGCCTTACGTGCAGTATAGAGTGAGAAATGATCAGGAGGAAAAAAGAAGTATGTTGGGGGAAGTAGGGAAAATAAGAATAGTCCATTTGTTTAGAGACTGAAACAAAATTATTCACATAACTATGAAGTCAGACTGGGGAAAAAGCATTAATAAACTTTCACTAACAAAAATATTCTATTGCATATAATACATTAATAAATTAATAAAAATTAGTAGGGAAAGGAATCTAATGAGGGCTTTTAAATTTAAACACATAAACCCCGACACTGAAAAGCTATGAATGGCAAGTTATTGGAGGCCAGGAGACATACTTTCCCCCTTATATCCTTCCCTATGCAATGGCTGCTGGGGGCAGGATACCAGGCCAGATGGATCTTTGGTCTGAGATGGAATGGCTGTTCCTGTGTTTATCAAGTTATTTTTATAGTAATCATTCTATCAGAGTAAGTGTGATTCATGACACTTTTGAAAAAGCAGAAACTGTATTTTGTCTTAATTTTGGCAGTGAATGTCTCAATTCATAGATGCAGGCATATTTTGTTCAGTTTATTTAAAGTACTGGAGTGTAGGATCATTGATTGGCATACAAGGTAATTCAGAGAATTACATTTTTGAATGACATTCAATGATCTCTTCTGTACTATTGCTACATATTAAAATAAATTATTTTTTATTTTTACACGAGCTGTTTAAAAGATAACTGGGTAGTTTTCTGTCTCCTTTAATGGACAAACTCACTGAGATCAGCACTGGTGGCTCTGGAAGCAAGGCCAAAGACACAGGCCCAGCAAAAAGTGAGCAATCACGTTCCCTGCAGAGCAAGGTGGAAACATATTGGCAGCTTAGCAGTGAAGTAATGTCCACAGCTGCTGCCTATGTTGTGCATGTTCTAAGGATAAACAGATTAGTTCAGTTTTGATTATCTGTTAGTGCTGTACCTTTTGTAAGTCTCCATGTGTCAAGAAAAATAACGTCTAACTATCAGTAACTCCAGAAATTCCCTTACCAAGCTCTCCTTCTTCCTGGGATAGTAAGGGTTTCAAATATTTGGGAATTACAGTTTATCCAAAGCTCTAAAATGTTATTTAATACAGTTCAACAAAGCCAGACAGATGGTACTAGCAGTACAGCAAAGAACAAAGCCAACCAGTGCTCAAAGGTTTCATTCTTTTTTCATTTTCTCTACATTAAGTTACCAAACTCATTTTTTACATACATAATAGAAAAACCTGCCTTAAAGTCTACTTGGAATGGAAAAGAGTTAAAGATAAAAACATAAGTTATTATACAAGAAGACACAGATATGGATCGGGCTTTTCTGATGTTCTAAACTACCATGGCACAGCTATCTGGCATAATTACCAAGAGTAGGTATTTACCATATTACCATACCCTTCTCAGTCAGCAAGCTTACACTGCAGCACTGCCATCAATTCCTCACTTACCATCTCTCCCCCATAATCCAAGCAAAAAACACATGACAAAATACCACCAGCTCCTGCTTCCTTTTCACTCCTGAGGGGGGGAAAAATAATTAAATAATTAACCAAGAATTAGATGTACATGACAACCAGATCATTTCTGCCAAGACTCTGAATGTGCTTCTACCAGTTTGTAAAGAGTGGCACTATAGAGTAATTTAGCCATCAATAGAAAGCAGAAATGAAAGCTATTCAGTAGCTTCTAGAGTTCCAGGTTGACTAATGGAATGAATTGTTTTATAGTGTCCATCTTGCAAGAACCTAAGTGCTAGTCTCAATAGGATTTGTCCTTAAGATAAAAAATTAGTCAAGAATGAGTCCAAAACAATTTCATGAAGACCCAAGGAAGTTATAAATATTTAGCAAGATGCGAAGCACTTGGGGAGATTTATAGGAACGCTGTAAATACTTCTTCTAACAGCAAAAGAGCCACCATCCACATTTACAGTGTTTGCTAATTTTGCTGCTTCATTGCTCCCCCAAGGCTTTAGCTGTCTCAAGTGGATGTCTCAACTTACACCTTCTTAATTCAGTAGATTTCCTAATATTATGGGCTATAATCTTTTCTGTTTTTACCTATTTGCAAAAATGGCAGCAACCAGACAGTAATGTATTTATTTCTATATGTTGTAGATTTATTGTGTTATTATATGTGTGTGTGTGTGTGTGTATGTATTTATATATTATCAACATATGTTGTAGATTTATTGACACATAATCTCTTGTCATGTTCTTTTTCACACTCTAAGAATATTGGTGTAACTGGAAATTGGAAGTATCCCAGTTTGCTGCAGTAACAAGAAGACTGATTACACCAAATAGACAAATTCCTGAAGGCAATATAAACAAACCATACTCAATTAAGACGTGCTCTTTCACCTGAGAACTTTATACAATTAGCAACAAAAAAAAAAAGTAATGAGTTTCGTTATTCTGAAATCTGTGTACTAAGTTTATTCCACAAAAGCCACCAACAAAACATTTCTTCATAAACAACCTAAATTAGTGGCTTCGTTTTAACTAGTTAACATCAGTAGTAGGACAGAACCTCAAACAGCAAGCATGTTTGCAAGATTTTTCTCATGGATTACACCAAAATGCCTAAATATGTACAGATGTGCTGGGGTACACTGGCATGTTCACTAACAGCCTGCAGCTAATAGCTAAGGATTAGAAAGAAAAAAGTTACGTTGCCTGGTCCTTTCTTCTTAAAGAGTGCATTACATCAGTCATCTCTTTTCAGCTTTCTTTATGTTTATTTAAAAAATGCTATATTTCCATGGATAATGAGTTATTAGCATTACAAATACATTCTATCATTAGGCTTGTGGCTGCCAACTCCCATCTGCATTTTCATATGACTGCTTTCAGAAACTGTTCCGTTGGAGAGACCTAACTACTCCTGAAAACCTGGGGGAAATGTTCCATTCAGCCAAAGAGACACGAGTTACTAAATCCAGCGAGGTAAGAACTCTATTCTGCTTTTTGGGTCTCTGAAGCACAAGGCAGGCTGACAGGTGCACCAAGCGAAAAGTTTGTGAGATCCCTCGTTATTCTACACTCAGCAATAGCTCTTTTAGTTATTTGCCATGTGAAAATCTGGTGTTGATCAATTTGTAAGTTTTGGAAAAAAGAAATGCCGTAAAAGATTGACAAGAATTGCACTCTTAGGAGAATCTACAGGTGTGTTCTGGGAAGAGTCTCCCATCCACAGTTTTTCCCAATGCCATTCCTTCTTCACCTCTCCTTCCAGCTTCTCATGGCCATCCCCCCAAACCCATCAGGGCAACCTGAAGCCACCTGAGTATGCTGAGCACCTCCTGCTCATTTCTTCTGGAAGCATTTGTTCAGCAGTAAGCATGAAGGGGCAACTTTCTAAAAGGGCAGTTGCATACAGTAGGGAAAAAAAAAAAAGTAAAGCACTGTGAGCATTCAGCTGAACAAAGACTGTGGAGCAGTGTTAAACTGCACCATCTGTGGCTTTCATTTGAGTATGATTTCACGAGGGCCTGAGAAGGGGACTAGAATTTCTAGTGAAAACGCATAGCATGAAAAATGGGACTAACAGGTGCATGTTACAGCAGCTTTACCCAGCAACACCTGCAAGTGATAGACCAGAACATGGGACAAATAGGAGCCTCTGGTATATGGATGTTGTCCTTCTTTACGATTATTTGCTGGGGGATTTATTGCTAAAATCTGTTATAAATGGCAATAGCATGGAACCACACTGACACTTTTCCAAACACAGAGTTCTTCATTTCAGACTTCCCAGAGAGTTTGCTTTAGACAAGCAAAATATTAGGGGGGACAGAATCTGAATGTGGATGGAAAGCAGACTGTATGTGTGTGGAGCAACACTGCAATGAGAGGCAGAGTGGGAAGCACAGACTAGCAGAGAGTATCAAGGCTGAAAGAAGTGAGAAATTGGGAGACTAATTGGTGAGGATAAAGTATGGGAGAGCATCTGTGTAATGGAGACAAGCTGAGTGCAGGATTAGAAAGATCAGTGGAAAAGAAGAGAGGTCTGTGAAGCAGTCATAGCAGCAGTTTCACTTGAGACTAAGAGGATGGATGTGAGGGCAGATGTCTGGAAGCAGTGTCTGCTCTAGGGTTCAGAAGAATCAACAAAGGGGGAAGCACTGCAAGGCTATATTAAAACTGAATAGACCAGCACAGTGGTATAGGATGCTTCTGAGCAATTCCATTAAAATACAGGATTTTCTCTCACCTTACAGAGGTTTAACTAAGTGCCTGTCACACCACAAACGATTATATATCAGGTTTCCAGATAAGTATCAATTAATCCCAGCACTTTTTTGAGAACATGAATTGGTCATTTTAAAAGTTGGAAGCAAGTACTTCAGGAGCAGTTTTGTGGCTGAAAACTATCAGTTTTATGTTTTATACAACCAGTCCATAATGATTATTAGTCTCTTCTAAAGCATTCTTGTAATAACAGTTTAGATGTTTACTTGCAAATTGGCTAGTAAGCATGTGTGATACTTTCATATGAAAACACATGCTGGGTGCATATAAAAACAAACAACAAACTATAGTGGCCTTAGACAGGAGCAACTGCACGTAGATACTGTTTAAACTTTCACATTTGTCTGTCACTGCATCCAAGCTATTACCTGCAACACTTCAGTGAGAGGCCTTGCAAATGGTAACACCTCAGTGTAGCCCTGATCCTATCTGCCATCTATCAGTCCAGTCAGGCTGCTCACAGGCACAGAAGAAGAAAGGTATTCCTTTACAATATTCCCTCCTTCAGAAGAATGAAGATATTCCTGCCTCTAGGTCACAGTCAAGAAATCTCAACTATTAGAGCTGTGAAAAGCATGGTTACTTAGAATTAAGTAATTGCAACGTATTTCATTTTAATTGTAATTCCCCAAGGTTTTTGTGTAGCATTCCTTTCCTGAGCTGTTTCAGTCTGTCAGTTCTGCTGAGCACCTGCTCGCTTGTCTGGGTATCTATGCCTTCACCACAACGATGAGGCCATTGGTGGGAGATCACTGGGGCTCTGAACAAATTTTAATGCAATCCAAACTGATAATTAAGAGGGAAAAAGTAGCAATTGCCATTAACTGTTATCGGTGTGTTCTGTCCTTCCTCGTACTTTGCATTATCTTTCTCATATGCCACAATTTGCATTCATCTAGACCATACCAGATATTCCCCTGTGTTGGAATCACACACTGTGCTGCAAAGATTTGAGTTGTCAGGAGCAGACAGGTACGTTTATTTGGGCTCACCTCCTCTCACATGTAGCTTGCAGCATTCTGACCCCTGACATATGCTGGTGCAGCCACTAATGGCCACCCAGGCATTCCTCTGGGATGGGAAGACGCTGCTGCAGCCAGCTTCATGGCTTCTTTGGGGTTTCTCAGCTCCATAAAGAGAAGTTGGCTCCTATCAGTTAATGAGATGCACAGTCTGTTTCACATACCTGGCAGTCAAAATTGTCTTGTTGTCTACATATCCACAGCTGAACTGCTCATCCAAAGAGGCATCCAGCTCAAACAGATATACTATCAGTCTGACATTAGTGAACTCTGGTTCAGACCCGTTTATATGTTTCCATCCAAATCTGTCTTTCTCAAGGAAAAAAAAAAAGTCCAAATTCACTTAGGTCTAATTTTATACAACGTTTCTGAATCTGCAGTTAAAATATATCTAGGCTCTGCTGTCTGCTACAGACAGAACTCCAGACTTTATGCAAATCTTATAAACTCACTTTCTGTTCCCATAAAAATAGAATTGTAACTCTTTATCAGATATATTACAAAACTGAATAGTCTGTAGGGATCTCTGATTTCCTTGGGTTTGAATAGGAATATACAGAATCTCACCACTGCTTTGATGCACTGTATCCAGATAGCTTGGCACAGATGTAATTCTTACCAACTTTCTTAAGATTTCCACAAAGCACAGCAGAATGATTTCAGTACTTGAAAGTGCCATCATGTGATTATTCAAGCTATTCATGAAAAATAGAAGCTCTACAAGTTTTTGTTAGTGATTTCATTGGTCATCTGAAGCAGTAAGTTCAGAAAGCCTCTGTTGACACTGTAACATGCCATCTGAGTGCTACCAGTGCTTCACAAATTGCCCTATAAAAGAGGGCAATTTTAGTAGGTGTGATTTTGCTGAACTTTCAGCATGTGTATGTGCTAGGGTAGTTTGTCAGACCAATAAAATCTCACTGAATTGAATTAAAACTGAGCACTGACTGACCTGTGAGAAGTCTGCACACCAGCTATCTGGTGCTGCCTGCAGTCTAGCAGCTAGAGAAATGATTCATCAAGTGGGTCTCTTACCCTGTGAATCTTCATAATTGGTCATCTTTGGTTTTAGGAGGGAAATTAAAAATTCACATTTCCACTCTTAAATCATCCCTCTCTCCAAAAGGAACAGTTCCAGGAAAATGAAGAGGGAAATTTCACTAACCTCTCTCCTCTACTCCTTGAGGAAGCTTTATGTGAGGAAGCTGTAGGACTCCTTGCTACATCAGGGAGTGAAAGAACCATTGTACATACAAGAGCCCCAGGTTTCATACCTAGCAATCCAAATACAGGAAGAAGAAACACATAGCAAGACAACTATCAAGACTGTGACTTAGTGGTTAAAGTCGAAGCAGGTCAGGTAGATGTATTATTCTTCCCAAAGTCAATTCAAATGTGAACTTGTTAACTGAACTAATGTTCTGATTGCTTTGGACAATAGCACATAACAAAACTTTCTGCCAAAACTGTCAAATTTAGACAAAATCATAATCCTTTTGGGAAACTGTCATTGTGTGAGTGGAAGACATGGATATGAAGAAGTGTTTCCAGGAGTAAGGCAAGAAATTACTGGATGGAAACTAAAATCCACAGGTTACTTCAGGCGCTCAAACATTTCAAAAACCCAACTCTCCTGCACATTTTGAAGATTACCTGTTAAACTTTAAAACTTTTTTCCTCTATTATGTCTCAATATTAAATTCTAACTATACATCAAAATTATAGTTATTAATAATCTGGGAGCACCCAGTGGTCTCAAAGAAGGAGTCGGATCACATCAAAATACAATGGCAAGACTCACTCTTCATCTCTCTCTCTCCATATATATATATATACAATAATACAAAACCATACCTGATACTGGCTTAGTCCAGGAATTTGTTTCAACTGGTGGAATCAGACATCTCAGTTAGCTTCTACACAGCTTTTGTAGTGAATTGTGGAGTAGTCTGTTCACATTAAATTGCATTCCAGCCTCTAAAACATGGTCTTAAACTATAATCCATAATAAACTATGAAGCCCCAGGTTGTATTCCCCATCCGAACTGCTCATCTTTTAAAGCACTATCTATAACATGAGATGCTTTTGTTATTGCATTTACTTCTCTTTGAATGTTTTGCTATATTCTTCACTATCAGTTGTTAGCAAAGTCTTCAGTATCACAGTCTTACATAAGGAGGTATTTTCTTGGGCTGATTTTCAGTTTCCCGCCTTTTACTAGAAATGCCCCCTGTAAAAGAGGGCTCCTTGTCAAATATAAGATTTTATGTAGGTATTTTTTTAATGATAGTCTCTCTTACTGGCTTTCTGAGTGAATCAGTGCTAGTCCTTTCAGTCCCATTTCAGCCTTCCCATGCTCGAGCCCTTCTGTTGCATTTCCATAATGCCCGTTTCCTTTTGGAAATGTCTCAACTAGAACCACATGTAATCTTCATCATGGAATATGGAAAAGCAATGAAAAAGGTTACCCAGCAAGACAGTGGAGTCTCACTCCTTGACGACAGTCAAAACCCACCTGGACATCATCCTGGACAACCTGCTGTAGGTGACCCTGCTGTATGATCCCACTGTATGACCCCCAGAGGTCCCTTCCAATCTCAATCATTCTGTGACTCTGTAATTCTAACTGAAGAAAAAAAGTTGCACATTCACCAATGGTATGACACATATGTATTGTTTTCCAGATCATTCTTTACTGAATTTAAAAAGTTCACACCTTGAACATTTTACAACCTAATTAAAAGCAAGCTTTTTCACTGTCAAAATACTAAAACACACGTGGAAGCTAGCGAGGAAAAATATGATGTTCAAGCAAAGTCATTAAGATGATAAAATGCTAATGTTATGTTAGTTTTGCAATTTTCTTTAACAGAATTTCTTTGTTTATACTGGAAATGCTTAGGGAATGATTCTCCATCACCTTTGTACTGTAATAGGGCAGCTGGGCCTTCCCTGATGTAGGAAATCCCTGCACAGAATAAGGCAGTGTAGGAGGCCTTCATAGGTGGCCAAGGCGGAAAGGAGCAAGTGGCATAGGATAGGCCCTTGGGAACTGTTCTAACTAGTGTAATTTAGAGCATTCCTGCTCTCAGTTATGCCAGGGGCCACTTTGGCATCAAGTCAACCTAGAATCCAAGGAGAAGAAAAATGGCTTAGAGCCACCTTCCCCCTCCCGATACCCTGGGTCTGCACCATGTGTGGTTTGGCTGGCTTTGAGGATCTGTCCCCTAGATTTTTAAACACAGCGTTGAAGTTGAAAAATGAAAGAGAGCGGAATATGAAGAGTAAGAAGTGTAGGCAAGAGCTAAAGGGAGAGATTATAAAAAAATAAAAGAAAGGAAACTGGATGGGTGGTATTGGTAAGTGTGAAGCAGAGCTCATGGTTAGCAATCTGAAGGAGAGCTGAGGAGGTCTGGGTGTGCTTCCCAGAGTTTTTTTAGTGCCAAGACTGGTCCGCTAGGGTCACTTTCAAGGTTACCATCGATCTTCTTTGAGTATCTATACTAAACATGTTTAACCTACTCCCTGACAACTAACCAATTTTTCCTGTAAGCATTGTCAAGGAGTCTGAGGTCAGAAGTGCCTTTAGCCATAATTACATACACCAGGGACATATCTGAAAAGAAAAACGCTGCTGTCTTGAGAGGATCCACAAGACACGTGAATGTGTCAGCTTTGATGAAAAGCTGTACACATGGTGCTCATGAAAAGATCTCAGCACTGTAGTTTCTCCTCCATCACATGACATAAGAGGTCATGCTTATCACACTGTAGTCATGGAGGACTCAGGTACCACTCAAGTCTACACTGAATACAGTTCATTGTAGCCAGGAGAGGGAGTAGGGAGTGCTTACACAACTGGAGGACTCTGATGTTTCACCTCAAAATGTCTATGTTTAACAGGATTTATCTGAAGTCTCTCTGTGCCTTGGACTCTCATCTGCAAAAAGGGAATACTACCACATATCTAACAGTGGTGCGACAAGGATGTACTGAGGCAGAAGATAAGGTATGTCCAAACTCAACAGATGGAACCTCAGCCTCAGATTTAAGCAAGATGTGATAAATAGACAAAGGGCAGGTGTCACTAAATCATAATTTAAAATGCACCCAAATATTAAAATATTAGCAAAAGTTTTTGTTTGTTTGTTTCTTTGTTTTTTGGCCTGAAAAGTTGTTGATCTTATTGGAACCTTACATGATACTTGACTTGTGCTCCGCTATGCACCACCTTATGCCAATCAGCCCTGCTGTGCCTCAGCCTTTCCTTCAGCCAAACTTTCAGTATTACTCGTGTACCTATTTCACCTTAGTGACAGGGAAGAGGAAATGCTCTTTCTCTTCACTATTTGTACCAAGGTGGGTCCCCTTACCCTCTGAAAAGAACCAGAGTGAGACTAGACTTTCAGGCATATGGGTAGAGTTAGGAGGAGTGCAAAGATTAATTCCCAGCATCTTCAACCTATCTTGACCTGAAGCCTCTACCATAGGATGAGGTGTCCCAGAGATAAACTCTACTCTTCCAGCAGGATTAACTGGTAAGGAAAGAGGAAGGG
>VXAB01010069.1:62520-77277 GCA_013399175.1 Odontophorus gujanensis | reverse complement strand
CGGGGAGGCGGACGGAAGCGGTGTTTCCGTGTTCGCTTTTGGGGTTGGTTGATATGCGGGCAGGTCGAACGTCTGAAGCATGGAGGCAGGGTTTTGTCTTTTAATTCAGCGCTCACGTGCTGCTTTTTTTCCTGCTGCGCCTTCTTTTGATGCGTAGGATATTTTTTGTTAAGCTCTTGAATAATTTTTTTACCCTTCTTAGGCCTGTGAGTGTGCAGCATCCCCAGACTTCTGATACTGAACCATCCGCAGACCAAACACACAGGTCAGTGTTTAAAACCTGACGTCCACCGAGGTTCCTCATTGTCTTCAGTGGAAGATGCGGTTCGACCTGAGCACCACTGTGCCGCAGGACCCAGCTCAGGGTCTGTGTTGAAGTTAACCAGCACAGGTGCCACTCGTGGTGCTATCATAGCAGTGCACTGCTCTGCACAGTTAACCACCCAAGGTTAGCCCCTCAATGAGCCTGGTGCGAATTTTGCCGTGTATGTTGAGGTGCTTGCTGCTGTGTGCCCCTGTACAGGTTGCTCAGATATTTATAAGAGCTACACTCATGATCTCAACACGTTTGTCTTCACTGTCCTTTCATACGTGGTTCCTCTCCTCTGCAGCTAGGGCAGCTGTTTCACCTGCCCAAAGTTGCTTCTTCTGTTTTCCAAAGTCACGTACACGGACAGTATATAAAAAAAGTGTATTTCCTTGTGACAACAGGTCACTTTAAATCTGCAGAGTAACACTGGGACTAAATAATGCAAAGACACCTATTAATGTTCCACATTATTAATTTATATCCCTGACCTCTGTCATTATTTTCCACACAGAGAGATGAATATATACATGGTAATGCATACAGTAATACAGAAAGCCAAAGCTGACAATGTCTATTAAGAAAACACAGTGGCATTCCGTTCAATATACTGAACATTACTACAAGTCTTGAACTTGCTGTCACTGTAGCAGCATTACTCTGCATCCTTAATGTATGTCCCTTAACATACATCCGTACTCAATGTACCTTGTAATTACCTCATTATGGTTAACTTCTGCTGACCCCTATGTGGAACATGTTAACACACAGAGCAACTGTGAAATACCTAGGGAAACGCAAGAGGAGATTTTTCAGAATTAACTTGTAACTCCGTTTATGTGGTTTGTGGCACAGACTTACCACTGTCAGAGTTTTCTCCTACCTTTAATTCGTTGCCATTCTATAAATACTTCCTTAATCAGCAAAACAAAGAGACAGCAATAAAACGGTGCAGGTGAGGCAAGTCAGAATAAGTCCCCATTGGTACAAGGACAAGGCAGCGATCAGACCTGATGACTACCTTTCGAAATTAAGTCCCTGAAGTAATAGGTCAGAACTGTGTTTATGTGCTTAAATAGAGTTCTTCATAGCACAATTGTAAGAAGTAATTAGCACAGTGTGCTCTACCACAGAGAAACCATTCATTGGTTTTCTCCCACTCTTGCCCACCCCAAACGCCAGGTCAGTGCTGCTGTGCACAGGCTTTAGGGAGGGATTATCTGTTTCTGTCACACTCTCTCTGTCCTACAGTCAACTTCAAACCCATAGCACTGTAAGAGCTAGATACTATGTCCCAAGGAACTCCTCCAGCCCTACACGCAGACATAATTAAGCACTATAAATATGTATTATTTTCTATGCATAAAATTGCTCATTCCTGGAGCATCCAAAACTGGTTACCCACCTATCCTTCCTCCAAACACACTTTGACGTAGTGGTATTAATTCATTGGACAGCTCACTTAGCTTCTGTTCTCCCTCACATGCCTCCTGTCAGCGCACCTATCTCTCGTGAAGTGCTGAGCAGGGAATTGGGCAGGCAGGAATCAAAGCCCCAGGTTCCCAGTCCTTCAGAGGGATGCAACTGCAGCATCTCTGGGTGACTTTCCCAGGGGGCATGTGGGAGAGTGGGAGCAGCAAGTCAGGGGAGCTCTTTCTACAGACATAGTTCGTCTCTGCAAAACCTTCAGAACGTCTGCAATCTCACAGCCTGTAAGGAAAACTGTTAGAGCTGGCAACGCCACTAATAGTTCTCAGTTGCTCGACTTTCACTCTCTTGGCTCTTATAATGTCATTGTTTCCCCTTGCTCCCCGGTTGCCACGGAGATTTCCAAGCCAGACAACACCTGAATTTCTCCTACTAAAACGAAAATATCATTTCAGGATTTCTTTACGCTTCATAAAGAAGCACTGAGGGCCACACGCCACTCAAACAAGCCACAGTGGTGGGCTCTGGTTCTAATGAGCATCAGACTGCCTACGGGGAGGCTGCCCCAGCTGCGTGCTGGCTCCTGCCCTGCACCACCACCACCTCTGCAAGCTGGGGGCAAGCTGGGCTGCTGCCTTCCTCACTGCCATCCAGGGCAAGAGGGCAACCAAGAACAGCCCCCAAACTGCCCAGGAGTGGGAAGGGCTGGGATGGGTTGGGCTGGCATAAATCACCAGGAGTTTCTACATGATAAGCTGAGATCTCAACAGATAGCATACAACTTCTGCCACTTTTTTTTCTTTTTTTCTTTTTTCTTCACAAGAGCTTTTCCAGAGATCACTTTTGCAGGGCTCTAATGGTCATGCATGTGTTCTGCAGAAGGGGAGGAGGTGTTAAAATGGAAATATAGACTTAAAGATGAGGCTTTAAGTAACCATATTTCAAAATCTCTTGTCTCACAAGTTTCTTGGAGTCTGACTCCTGACGTTTTCATCTGCTGGGGGGAAGCTAGTGACTCTGAGCATAGTGTTTGAAATAAACATTCAGATATCTCCAGCAGCAGTTCTCAACCTAAAAGTCATGGTCAGAAGTGGGGTCATGGAAGTTACAAGTGGGGTCACGAGCTTGACAGAAATTAAATTGTTTATAGTAGCATCTGGGGTTGCAAGCCCAACAGAAGTGGAGCTGTAGTGTGTAGTATTTGCCCATCTCCTGTACTTGTGTATTTTTTCTGAAGCCCCAGCTCCTGGAGACCAGTGATTTTCTACTTATATGCAGAGATCAGTGGACACACGATCCCCTTCTAAACTATGGAAAAAAAAACAACACATGATAAAGTGAGATAAATGTGTCCTAAGGACTTAAATCATTTAGGATAGGAAGATTGTGCTGTTTACATTTTTTTAAATTCTTTTTATTATTTTCAATGAACTGGTTAAGACATTCAGTATTTAGGAAACCAATGGTAAGTAGAAAGTGTATCCAATTACATGAATGTGGGAAATTTCCTCCAAGGACAGACAACACCTTGTAACCTGCACAGCTTTGGTGCCTCTAATACTTTACTCTGTCCTCATTCAAGATTATGGCCCAAATGTTCTAGGGTGATGGTATATCCAGTTTTATTTCAGTAAAATCTTTGCTATGGAGACAAAAACCTGGGGTACAGTAGTCTCAGAGGTGATATATTACATATTTATTGAAGTGCATTGCTAAATCACAGTGAAAATCAAATGACCTTGTTTTTGTTTTTTCATGCCAAATGCAAGAAGACACATTTATGTGCCTAAAGAAGAGATTGCATCTGGAAGAAGGAAGTTAGATTATCAGCAACACTGGGACTCATTTCACCTTATGCTATGAATGTCTTTATCACGTTGAACCTCCCTGGCCTTTTGTTTCCTTATGTGTCAGGTGGGAACAATTTATGCTCTACATGATGGCAACACTGAGATAATTAATGTTTGCAAACAGTTTCAAAATCCCATGTTGGAGGTGAAATACCAAAAACTTACAAATATCGGTGATCTCAGAAAGCGCAGATGTGCAAAACAGTCCTGTTATTCTGCTACCAACAAGTTTTGGTTAGAAAGTTTTATTAATAAAATATTACATTCTCATCAACTTTCTGAGTTCAGGTATTACATTTTTTAAAACTCTCACTCCGAGGACACTGTATAGGTTTGCCCCAGAGTTTATGAGTGAATTACAAAATCCCTGAAAACAGAAATTCTTAATGGAAACAATGAGAGGCGGAATGATCTGTCATAGCATCTCCGTGTATGTAACACTCTGTGACATGTGGCTCTCTGGGTATTTCCGTAGCGTCCAGAATGACTAGCTATTACACCCAAAATATCCTTTGTACATCAGTCATTTCTTTCTTGACAGACACAAAGTCTTCCCAGTCAAAGTTTCCTAGGCAGTCATGCAGTCAGGAACAGATCAGCTGTGTTCCCACTGCCAGAGACAGCTTGTACCGGAGGCTCCTCAGCTTAGTTTCTTCTCACCACATCCTAAAGAAGGCTGTAGTAAATGCTTTGGCCATGACCAAGCCCACACTTTTCAGTATTGTGACCCGCCCTTCCAGGAAACAGGACCAGGGAGGGGTTATCTGATTGCCTTTGGGACTGAAGGAGGAGATGTCCAGAAGCTGAGATTCCTTATCACCCATCATTATGTCCCGAGGAGGGTTGCTCAGAGCTCCGTTTCCCCAAGACGATCAGCCTACCAAGCAGCGGAGCCTCAACTCCTGCCACTCTGTGGTGCTCTGGACAGAAGTGAGCGCTTTTCCCCCATCTGCAAGGCTGGGGACGCTTCGGCAGAGACTCAGGGCTTGGCTCCAGCCGCTTGAAAGCTATAGGTTTCCTTCAGAGAACTGGGGAGGAAACCAGTGTGTGCCCTGAGAGTGCCCTGCCCACCCGCATCGGCGAGGTGCCTCTGGGCAGAGCAAAGGAGAGAACCGGTGCTGCTGACAAAACCACTTTGTTGCTTTGTGCCTTTCTTCTGGTCGGACTCGATGTGGGGGAATTAATCAGGCGGCCACAGAAAGGCCAGCAAAGCCTGGCTTTACCAAAGGGAGTTCTCGCCCCGATCGATACAGCCCCCTGAGAAGAAAAGAGTGGTTTGCTAATAATTAGACTTTCTACAAACATTATTTGTTTGCCTTGAGACAAAACGTATTCCACTCGAATTCCCAAAGGGGTTAGATTTTTATTTTTATTTTTTTTTAGAAAATATAATAATAATAAAAAAACTAAACGGGTATTATTCCTAGCTGGAAGTGATTGGTTCTAGAAGTCACCTTTCAAACAAAGGAAACACTGACTTGTTATACAGAATTAACTGGAAAAAGTTACTGATAGTCCAGGCGGCCATGCGGGGAGGTGGGAGTGTTTAAATATAGCAATAACCATAGCCATAATGACTTCTAAAATTAAAAAGAAAAATGAGCGCAAGCAAAAATTTACAGTGTCAGTGAAATTAATTCACTGGAAAGTGAGGATAATCCACTCTCATAAAAAGCAGAAAATAACTTCACGCAGTTGACAGTTTTATTATAGGAACATAGGAAAATGGTGACAGAAAATGATATTTTGATGCCGATTGTTTTATTTGTGCCTCTTTCTGTGTGTTTTCTTTTCGCAGGTCTGAGCTTTTAATACACCCTGACTGTCAAGTAATAAGCAAATGGAATTAATTTTCTCTTTCATTTAAATGTACGTTTTAATTAAGTTTATTGGTGGGAGAATTGACATCTTGAAAAGTTCTGTACGTTTAAGAGATGTTAAAATAACAAAATCACTGAAGCTTAAAGAACATCAAGTAGGAATGGCATTTGTTTGCCTTAACTGACTGGGAGATGTAAACGACTTATCCTGCTGACTTTTAAAAGAGCAAAAAAAAACCTAAAGAAATTACAATAATTAGAGAACTTAACTCATTTAAAATATAATTTTGTTTAGCACCGAGTCCATAATTAAAACCAAAATAGAAGTGGTAGCTATAATTAAAAGTGTATCCCCCAGAGGGAATTACCGCGTTCCATACCTAAAAGAAGAAAACCTTTGGAGAATTGTTAGTGGAAGGCATGGTTTATTATTTCTGAGGGTGGAAGGAGACTGATTTTTGTTTTTATTTTTCTTGGTTTTAAATAAAACCCTGTAAATATTTTTCTCACCTATAGCTAAACTAGTAACATGTTGGGATTTGCTGGCTTTACGTAGGATCAAAAAGATTGACTTTTCATCTGGCAAATGGCTTCATCGTTAGTAAAAACAAAACAAAACCAAAAAAGTAAAACAAAAAAAAAAATAAAAGCTGTTATTTCACTGTTGTTTCACCAGCTTGAGTTCGGTAAGTGCCTGTTGTGTATCACAGCAGAGAGAGGAAAAAGGTCAGAGTTTAAATTTAGCTCGCTGCCTTGCAGGGTCCCAGCTTGAGCCTTGCACACAGGGCTCGATTCTTCCCTCCCTCACGTGCCCCACAACCCTGCCACTGTGCTTCACACTCACCGCATCCCAGCAAGGGTCCCAGGCCCAGATCAGCAGCGCTCACTGCCACGGGGGGAGGCTTTGCCAAGGGAAGGATGTGGTGCTGGGGGATGGGGTGGCTAGACACTGTTTGGAAGAGAAACAAAATTGGAGGGAAATGAGTTCTTTCAAATCAGAAGTTGAGCGTCGTAAGGTACGATAAATAAAATACTCTTTCTGTGGTTTTAGAGAGAATAAAACACCGACACATTAGGTAGCAGAAGAGTTATGGAAATAAGGATTGCGCCTTTAAAATAAGAATAAAAACAACAAAGCCCCTGAGATTCTCTTCATTCAAGAGGAGAGTATAAGGCAGTGACGAACACCAGCATAGCATCTTCTCCATGTGCTCTGCACTTTGCTCCCAGTACTTTGTTTTCTTGAGCTTCTTGTTTGGAGCTACTGGGGGCTGGGGGACGAGCTGGGAGGGGAGATATGGATCTGGGTTGTGATGGTCACCTCATTCCAATCTCTGTGGAAGTGAGCAGAGTCCCAGATGCACAGGCAAGGTGTAAATCAAAGCAGCTGCTCCTGAGAAGGTCCAGGCCACATAGGCAGAGGGCCATGTGCTGGTCCCCATCTCTAGGAGCATTTATGTGAAAAATAGGCACCAACAGAAATGGTCCTATTTGACGCTGGGATGCTGCCCACCAGCAGCAAGCAGACCAAAGTCCATCTCTGGTGGCCTAGCTAAGCTGGAGTTTGTTAGCAGGAGGTGGTGTGAGCCCCATGGCAGTAAGGAAAAAGGGCACCTCAGCCTGTTGGTTTTTTTAATTATTAGTTTTAAATTTTTTTCTGGATCTGGACCTACATATGAAATTTTGAGAAGGCTTTTGAAGTGGGCTCACTCCTGTGTTTTAATCAAGGTATTTTTAAACAAACCTTTGTACGTTGTACCCACGGTTAAGAAAAAAAAAAAAGATTAAAATCGTGCTAGTTAGTTCTGGTTATGTGTAGGGCTGACCATGATTACCTAAATTGAACTTGACCTAAGGCTGCTAGCCTACAACTAAAACTTTAGCTTCTCATATAATTACTTGCTGCTTATTTTGCTGATAATGATGTCTCGGTATTGGCCGAAAGAGCACAACTCTTGTTTCTATTTTTGCAAAGCAAATTTCTGCTTTGGTGGAGCTACAAATCAGCAAGGTGGGTGGGTCTGCAACCCCTGACAGCACAGACAATTTCTCCTGCATCCAGAAGTTTAGGCGCAAAAATTAAATCCGTTGACTTAGAGAACAGGGTGCGTGGGAAGGTTGTAGGCATTTATATTTGTGGTAATGTGCAACAGGAGACAGGGCCTTGGACATAGGGTAGAGTCCAGTAGAGACCAAAGCACAGGCCTGAGCGACCTCAGCCTACTTCCTCATCCCTGGAACCATTTCTGCCAGGGTAGACATTCTTTATCACTTTCCAGTTGATCTTATTTGTGTTTGCAGATTAATTAATCTTTAATAATAACTAAATTAATGATTAGTTTTTCATTACGTGTCATTTAGCTGTGGACTTGCACTTGGCTGTGGGTAAGCAGCGGACTTGCACTTGGCACCTTTAATGCAGTCACGTTCTCAGGTTCGAATTTGTAATGGAGGAGGTGGCTCCTCTTTTACTAACTGCAAAGGAAGCTCTACTGTTATTTAGCTTGGGGGAAATGCCAAAGAAAGGTTTGTTATGGATGCATTTTTGCATGTGCACGCTGGAATATGAGGCAGTATGCCATGGTCCCCACTCCAGACAGACAAGCTGCTGATGGGTGGGGAGATGCTTGCTCCTCCCTGACTGAGTCCCCTAAGATCATGGAAGCCCCTGGGAGCAGGATACAGCTCTGCTGGGTGCCAGGCTGGAGCCTCCCCTTTCTCTTTTCCCAGCAGTGCAATTCTAACCCAGGTCGCTTGGACACATTTATATGCAGCCATTCCCTGCACCTCTGGGTGCTGGGGGCTGTTTCCCAGGAGCCCTTGTACTGTGTCATTGCCCCCTTCCCCCAGCACTGAATTGTGCTGGCTTTATTCGAGCTATCTTTTATTTTTAACTGTTCTGCAGTCTTCTGGAGTTACTCATGGCAAATTCTTTAAACTTTTCCTGCTCCATGTTCCTTATCTTCCAAGTGGGGATAACACTCACCTCAGAGGATTGGAGATGTTTGCAGAGTGCTGTGAGATGAGTGGCGGCAAGTCCTATGCAGGACCAAGGTGTATTTTGATATAGACAATTTAAATCTGAGGCAACGCTTGATTCCATCTCTCCAGCTGTTTGCTGTGGTTTCTTTAACTCATTACAAAACATCACTGCAGAGGCTTTAAAAGCTGCTGCCTTTGGCCTTGCCTTCTGCGCTGCACTCCATTTGTTGCACAGCTCACAGTTACACATTTTCCTTAAGCAGCTTTACTCTGGCAAAACCCGGCTTTCTCTTCCACTCCTCTACACATGAAGCCTTTCATTTGCTTGCATAGGAGTTTTCTGCATTTCGCTTTTAGCTCTAGTGTAACAGTTTAAAATCGAATAGATGCCTTTTATTGATATGCTGTTACATTTCCTGTTATTTTCTACAGTTTGTTAAATATGTAATTCTCCTTGAAGATAAAATAAAAAATCACAAAGCTTACAGGGTGTAAGCTTCTCTTATATTTTTGCTAAGGCAAATTCCAGCTGAGCTTAATCTATTTGTAATTACTCAACACCACAGAATCTCTCCTTGGGCAGAAGATTAGATAATAAAGTGTCTGTGACAAGCACCAATTTCTAGAACGGCCAGAGCAAAAGCACCTAAGATATCTGTAAGAGCAGAAATTGTGCTTGAAAGAATACACTGGTGTTTCTATTTACTAACTTATCAGCTTTGCTTAAATTAACTATGACTGAAGTATGCTCTACCCTTTTCCTCAATTAACTTTTCATTCATTCACAAATTCGCTGGGCCTCACCCTGGAATGAGACCCTTCACTCTTCAAAGAGCCTGGGTGACCTGCTACAGTTTTCAACTAATCAGAGAAACAAAAAAAGGCTGAGATTAAACCCCAAGGAAGCCAGACTATCTTGGAATTCACTTGCAAGAATAAACATTGTCACTTACAACAAACAGATCTGCAGATATTTAACAAACCCCAGGGCGCTCTATACAGTGAAGATTTCCACGTTTGATTGCCATCTTATCCACCAGGGTAGTTTTCCTAGTTCTTTATCTAATCGAGAAGTTAGCTGGTGTGTTTGACAAAAGAAACTTTCAGCACATTTGTAGGGGTTTATACAGCCTGCTGTGTTCCATTCCATGGCAGATACTCATCTTAAGGGATTCACAAAAATCACTATAAAATTGTAACTGAAACAGAAGTACAGAATTGTACATCTTGATCTCTGTGTATGATGGGTCAACTGATATGTGGCATTTATTTTGTCAAGAAAAAAAAAGAAACACATTTAAAATTTATTGTGGTTAATGCCACCATTTCTGAATAGGCTTTGTGGCAACTTACCATTAATTATCCTTTACAGAAAATGTTGTTTCAGATGCCTTTTCACTGGCAAGCACGAGGTTTTTGTGCTGACTGAATGCTTGGAGCTGAATTGATATAGGTGTCACAGATATTCTTAGAAAATTCTGCAATCGGAAAATTGCTAAAATTTAAGAAAAAAGATGACTTGATCTGTTAGGATGTACCAGTTGATTGTGTTTTTCATTTTATAGATGTCAATGAGCTGCCTGGAAAGTGCCTGTCAGAACCAGTCTTGTCAAAGAGAGATCACGAAAGAGTAAATCATCAGCAAACGATATTTATAACAGTAAAACTTCTAACATACTCCATCATGCTATGCTGTATGTCCATGAAAGCTGTACCTGATGTGTTCTCATTGGAGGTGCAAGGTATGAATGGTAAATATCTTCTTGTAACTATTGTGCAAGGAAGGAGATAAGGCAAATGAACAGGAAGCTTGAAACAAAATGTGCTAACCATACAGGACATGTGTCATGAAGAATGAAAAGAGCTCAAAAGGACTGGACAGATCAATGGAGTTTCACGCCGGAACCATCACAGCACACCTAAATTGCATGCATCTTCAGCA
This sequence comes from Odontophorus gujanensis, assembly GCA_013399175.1. Lineage (NCBI taxonomy): Eukaryota > Metazoa > Chordata > Aves > Galliformes > Odontophoridae > Odontophorus > Odontophorus gujanensis. Next base: position 66,948 of record VXAB01010069.1, on the reverse strand, counting down.
ATTACTTTGACTCTCTTTCATGGGAAGACGTTTCTCTGTTGCATTTATTGTACTTCAGAGAAGCAGTGGAAAATGAGTTCTTCAGTAAATTGAAAGGCAGAGCTGGAGAAAATGGCAAGCTTCTAATGCAGAGAGGTTTATGTGCCCCAACCTTTGTCTGAGGTGTTCAGATATGGTAAAAAAAAAAAAAAAAAAANAAAAAAAAAAAAAAGAGATGACTGGTTATATAGAGAGACTCTCCTTTGTGTCAGATGGTTGCTGAGAGTGGATTTAGCCCTTGCCTGCAGTGGGTTACCTAAAGTCTCCCACAAGCCCTTCTGCTGGCAGAGCCAGGAGTGCGGAGCAGATGGAGAGAAGTGTGAAGCAGCAGAGATGAGGATTCTTTGGTCAGCACAATTGGATCCGAAGGCGGATGTCTGCCTACCACCTTAGCTCTACTGAGAAAATGAAAAATACAGCAACACGCCGACTGAGGCAGATTGCTTGCCTTCCATTTTAACACAACTCGGGTAGACACAATAAAATTTTACACAGCAGTTTGACGGGAAGCATTGTTCCTTAAAACACAACACAAAGAGGCTATGAAAGGAAAGTGAATGAGCTTCTTGTAGCCTCCTGTTCCCCAGTGCACGTAACAGCATAGAGCCTGATCTTGAGTAAGGGTCTCACTCTGCTCCTGTCAGTCTAATCACAGACTGCAGGGGAGGCAATGAAAAGCCCCAGGGGGATAAATAAGGACTACTGTGTTGAGCGAGAGCTTGCACAGGTTGTATTCTTTTTACAACGTATGTCTACATTTGGGGTGAAGATTAGCAGTCTAGTTGCCTCAGTGCAAGCAGAAAACATGTTTCAGGCTGCATGTTTTCACGGCTGACTTGAGACTGCACTAGCACACACATATTAGAACCACTATAGTTTGAGCCCTTCTTCCTTTCTTGTTTAGAATTTCATGAAAGATTTAAGATGGCTTTCCTTCGATTTCAGTTAACCTAGCGACTCTACATTTCTTCGTAAAGGTTGTGGAAAACAGGACTTTATGAGTAATTCAAAGTACACATGAAGAGTCTGCTAACAAATACATAGTGCCAAATTCTTAGATACACAGGACCACTGCAGTAAAAACAAAGGGATTGTATGGGTGGGAATAGGAATAGATTTTGCAAGGAATGTGGATTCCCAAAGGAAGTGGTAACATTCATAAACTCTTGAAAACCCATTTTCCATACCCGCCACTCTCAACACCTTCTACTTATAAACTGTGCTGTTCAGTAAAACCTGCACTTTTCTGGCCTGCTGTGCTGTGGTATTATGGCTGAACAAGTGGGGTGAAAAACAGGCATGTGAAATTTTCACAGTGCAGCACACACCAACACAAAACCTTGTCTGGTTTCAAATTTCTTTACCAATCCAAAACCCAGACAAGCTTCATTGAAAGGTTTGTTAAGGTTCATGAACCGCAGGATGAGTTTGGGGGGGTGCCAAAAAAAAGAAAGGTCTGCAAGAGCAAGCAGAAACTGAACAGATCTGCTCCGTGCTCTGCCATGAGCCCACTGCAGGTCTTGGGCAGATCCTACTTTTCCTCTCCCATCCCTCCACTGATGCGGCATGAGTAAGACTGCTGACCTCTGTGTGTCCCAAGTGTGTTGGGAGGATGAACAGCCAAGAAGCATTTGTATTTGTGAAGTCCTACCAAGACTGGAGGGGGCTGTGGGGACTGGTCCACAGTATAGGTACCTGTGCTGGTTGTGGGAAGCCCTGACAATAAGCTGGGATGCCCTACAGAGACTTTCCCATTAGAACCATACCAGTGCTAAGCTCCAACAGAGAAGTCACTGTAATGACAACATGCGTTGTTTTCCCAAAGAAAATTCCTTTTATTTCTAACATACACATTCTCATGGATTTTGCAAGGATACTCCCACTCCTCTGAAACAAGGGAAATTATTTTAATATGCAGTTTACACAGCAGGGCATCTGTAGGACAGACTTTGGCCTCAAGAAGAGGCAGGTCAATGGCACAGCTCTGCGGCAGTGTTCATAGGCAGGCTGCTGGCTGTACATGCAGAGGGAGAATCCTAGCAGTGGGCAACAACTCCTTGCAAATTACCATGAAGTCACAACTGTAACTAGTTTGCTATGAATGGTTCTGAACTGAGGTACAGTTGCATTATAGTCATTTAACTTTTTAGAAATTGTTTTACCAAGCATATAGGAAAAGATGCTGAGAAAGAAAGAAAACAACAGGGCAAACATGAAAAACACAGTTAACTTTTAAATAATTAATCCAAATTAATTATATCGATCGGTCCAAATATCGATGTTCTTTTTGAAGGAAAAATCATACCAGTCTTGATCACAAACCTACAATTTCCTTAAAAAAACCAAACAAAAACAACAACAACAACAAAAAAAAAGAGTTGTATAAAAGGAGTCATCACTCTGTCGGCTTCAGAGAAAGCTTTGCTTTAAAGCTGAGTAAACACACTAATCTGTTGGCTAACCTAGATTGTTGTTTGGAGAAATTGCAACTATTAACTAATTAAAGTTACGAGATTCTGTGTTAAAAGTATTCAGGTGTGTTACAAATAATTACATATAATAAGGTATCCCACCATGACTCTACATGTAATCAGGCACCTTATTTTGCTGTTTTAACTTCCATGATTGCCTTTAAGAGGAGCCATGTGGTTTCTGACCATGTTATTAAAAGTACTTAACATATCTTGTTTTGCTTTTTTTTTTGTCTACAATCTTCATTTAAATATTGCAAGTCTGCAAAGCCCTGCCCCACAAATTCCTCAATACCAGAGGGAAGAAAGCTTTTTCATGTCTGTAAAATAATTTTATTGGGTATTAAGATTACTTGCAGCAACTGCATTCACTGTGGATTGATGAAATCAGAGACTTCATGACAATCCCGTGGCATGTGCAGTGGAGTGTCGAGATATTGATTACAGCAAGTAATTTTGTGAAAATTTGATTTTGCAGTAGCCATACCGAGCAGTGTACGATACATTCAAAAAGGAATTTTTCTGCTGTGTAAGTCTAGACATAAGGTCTAGTGAGGGTAGAGAAATACTAGATGAGATATTTGCAGCAGGAAACAGGGAAGTCTCTGCATTTTTACTTCATACGTGACGAAGTGAGTCTGTTGTGAGTTCAGATGGTTGAATGATGGTACATATTGTTCTGAAGCATAGCTACCTAACTCAAAAAATATATAGGAAGCATGTAGAAATCAATTTCAGCTGCATACTGTTTTGAATGAAGGGTACCCCCAGCTTTCCAATATCTCATATGATTCTCAGCATTTATCTGAGGAAGAACTCATTCCAAAATTTGTGAGTGGAAGTAGGATGGTATGCATAAAGGGATTCATTTTGGGTGAACTAGACATGGCCTCAGCCAATTAATTAATCCTGCTTAAGAAAGATCAGAGGCCAACCACAGTGATATGTAAAACTTGTCCATTGAACATGTTTATCCCCTCACTACATGCTTCAAACTCTGTGTCTACACTACTTGCTCATATACATGTGCACACCTCCATGCATTCCAGTGCACCCTCATTTATCCTACAGACAAAAAGAACAGAAGAGAATGTTACAGCAATTTTCAGATCTAAGCACCAGAACAAAAATAATTACTTAATTAATAGCGTACCTTTAAAGTAATACACAGATGTAGGATAGCTTCCAAAAAATAAAAGGGAGACACTTCAAAGTTTCACCCTGCAACTTTGTCATTTTGTGTGTTCTTAACACCACTGAATGTAAAGCCAGTGACATCTGCACATATTATAACTCCCAATGTCTGCATGATACCAGTTAGAAGTAAATGTTTATGCCACTTTACATTTCAGAATATTTTATGTACTCTGATTAAATATGACATCCTATGTAAAACTTGTCAGCTCATATTAGGTACATCAGGTATATTGTTTTACAGGAGATTTTTTAGACTATATTACATCATGCTTGCATATCACTTTCCAAAAAACAAAAACAAAACAAGAACAAACAAACAAACAAACAACAAAACAAAACTACACAAATAAATGCATTTTTCAAATTAATGCATTCTGTTGCACAACAAACGTTTGGAAGACGAGCACTGCAGGATTATCTTCTATGTATTGATAAGGAAACTAAGACAGAGGTCTAGGTCTTTGCTGTTGTGATTCTTCTCTTGCAGTCTAACCAAGTTCCGTGCACTGTTTTAACGAACATATTTGGTGAGTTAGCTGGTTTATTATGATAAACAGTCACTGAATTTTATTGGAAGGATGGGGAATCACGTTCCTCTCTTCTATCAAATATCTGAAGTCTTGCCATCTCCTCTAGGAATTCAGTGTTCCTGGAGGGTGCTGTCAGTGTTTCATCAGGCTCCACCCACCCCCCCCACCCCACCCCCCCCAAAAAAAAAAAA
>VXAB01010069.1:0-62505 GCA_013399175.1 Odontophorus gujanensis | reverse complement strand
AAAAAAAAAGAGAAAAGAAAAAAACAAAGACACATGGAAGAATCTTGTTAATCATTGCCTACTTATAAACTTAACACTTATTGACAGTGTGTAGTTTCTTAAGAGCTGTAGACGTCTTCTTGCACTGTGACCCCTTGAAACCATAAAAACCCATTCTCTGTCTTGTGTCATGGGCTCTCTGGGCGCGATATCACATGTTAAACTCGCACTTAACCTCAGCAGCGCTCGCTGCAAAGCCACCAGGATGTGTGCGTCCCTGTGCGAGTTCCCGACGAACGGGAGGGCACGACGGCAGGATTACAGGACTGCCACCGCTAATAACTGCTCTCCAAACAAATCCCGTGGTCACTGACTGGGCAACGCTGGAAAGCTTCCAGCATCAGCACCGGGCTGGGGGTGCACGGCAGCTCCCGCCGCAGCCCGAGCTGACGGAGCGGCTGCCGGCACGCTGTGAGGAACAGGCGGGCACGGGCGGCCTCCCCGCCCCTCAGCACCCCGCTCCGAGCCCGCTCCCCCCCTAGCGGCGGCCGCTGTGCCCCGTGGGGCCGCAGCGAGATCCCCAGGGGTCTTCTCCGCAGCCCCCACCACGGCACGCCTCGCTGGGCCGAGTGCCAGCCTGTCTCTCCATAGAGAGGAACGGGCGGTGTGGGAATGGCGGGATGTTTTAGCGGGGGCTGCAGAACGTTGTTTCGAGAACCCTGAATTCTGCCTTCACTGCAGGTCTGAACCTGCAGGTCCCACCCACTTGGGTTCAGATTTTGTTTAAGACAGGCTGCCCCGAGGCAGAAATGAACTGAGAGAAACCGCCTGTTTCCAAGCGTGGGCGTACATGTGTATCAGGAAAGGGTGATGTTATATTTGATCCTACATATGTTTATATGTGCACAAATAAGGCATGCTGTGACATATGGATTTCCTATATTTTCCCTATATAAACAGACACATAAAATAAATACACACCAATGGACAAAAATAGTGCATGGGGAGAACCTGCTATGCTGAAATTCTCTCCCTGAAACTGTAGCACAAGTATAAAAAAGCAGCCATAACCTCATCTTTGCTTTAATAAACGCAGCAGATTTAAACAAATATGGAAACTGAAAAGCCTGTAAAATGCAAGATAAAATTTGGAGGAGGAAAAAAAAGCCAAAACGAAAACATTCATAAAAGTTGTCCGCAGTGTAACACATTCCCCTTGTGTACTGAAAGCTTTGCAAGACCTTGAATGCAATAAAATGTCCCTGTCCTAACGTACTTGGCTTTATCTCTGTTGCAAAAATGCTCTCTTAGAGCTGCTTTCCAAAGACTGTCACAGCATGTGACAACATTTTTCTTCTAATTTGCAGACACCAAAAGTTATTTCTGGAGAAGCCCACAGTGCTTTGCAAATAAGCAGATATAGTAGAATCATAGAATCATAGTAGCTGCGGAGAGATGTATGCACATCTTCCAGCAGTAAGAATACTTTCCTCTCCATCAAACCTTCACTGGAGGAGCTGAGTTCTCTGTACTGAGAGATTTGTAGAATTCGTAGAATTCTGGATTAACCTTATCTGGAGACTGTACCCGGTCTCCCACTTCTTTCTTTGTACTCACAACTGTTCTCTCAGCTTCTCTGCCTCACAGCTGCTGCGCTAATAATTTATCTGCCTGGTCACCTCCCTCATACGAGCTGAGCTGAGTTTTCTTCAAAGTCGAAGGAGTGAGCAGAGGGGCTGCATGCAATGCAGGCAGCGTTAGCAAGGTGGGGGCGAGCGAGCTGATCCTACTCTCTGGTCATGAGTTCATGAGCCTTGTAAAGCTGCTGGGCAGGGTAACCAGAGAAAGCAGAGATTAAAGATAAATAACATTTGAGATGAGACCACATCATCTTTGATCTAAGGCAAGTTCGCTGTGCTTTTTCTGCAAGCTTGCACTAAAAGCAGACCTAACTGGCTGCAGGGGAGTCAGTGGAAGAATTGCCTGAGAAGTGCTGGGTGGCAGATGATGCTATGTGCTGCTCCCATCAGTCATGATTGCAGAGATGAGTCTGAAGGCACCTCTGTGATCCAGGTGCTAGAGCAGCCCATTGGGAACACCAAGCATTGGCACAAACAACAGCAGCCTCTAAGCTTCTCAGATCTATACTAGATGGCTGTTCAGCAGCATATGAGTCAGGAACTGGGGCAAGAGAAAGGTGGTAGAGTGGTACTTTGTGCTTGTAAGAGAGAGCAAAGATTGGAGTCAAACTATGATATCAGACAAATATATGAGGACTGCTCCAAAAGAAATGCCTCCTATTCTATTACGTTGGCCCATGCTGTCAGAGGCAGGTGTTGGTGGTATGGCAGAAGAGGCTGAACCTTCCCACCAACATCCCGTTACATTTTCTTGCTGCATGACAGATGGGAGCAGAGGGACACTCTGACACAATGGTGTCTAATATGAAAGTGTGTATGAAGCAAGGATATAGAACTGAATTCCTACATGCAAAAAAAAAAAAAAAAAATCAGCCGCTGATGCTTGGTGAATGTGTATGGAGACTAAACATTGGATGTCAACACAGTGAGGCAGTGGGTTGTGTGTTTCAACAGTAGTGATGGTGACAGTGGATCACCTCCACTGGTGCAGATTTTTATGAGCACAGCATGCAGGCTCTTGTTCATCACAGGTGAAGCTAATGGTTGTTAAAAAATAGTGTTCTGACTATGTTGAAAAATAGTGTTCTGTAGGTGAGAATTTGCTCTTATCAAATAGTGCCATTGTGCTCTTTGTTGTAGCTTCCATGGAAATAAATTTGAGGCATTACTTTTGGAGCAGCCTGTGTACAAACTGGATTCACTCTCATCTGGAATTAGCAGCCAGGCAAATATATGCAATATCAAGTGGATATTGGAACAGGATCATTTCCTCTGAGTCTCCATGACCCAGGCTACTACTGATAAAAGGAAATTCACTGTATATGAGCTAGAAGTTATTTCAGGGCAACAATTCCCTCCCTTTTGCACCCTCCTCCCTTCCTCTTCTGCACTTCTTTGTTTGAAGAGCATTCGGTGCTGAGTTGAGCTTCTTCATTTTAGGTTGTTTTGCTGTTCACCTTAGTGTTTTCTTTTCCTTTACCTTTGCACCTTTCACAAAGGCTGAACACTGTGGTACATGCCAACACACTGCATTTCCCAGCTGCTGGTGAGCAGACTTTAACAGCTATTCTTGTTGATCTGTCCAGGCAAGACTTCAAGACAACAAACTCACCCTAGGTTAGTGAGTGGCTGTGGACATGAACGTGGTTTCTGGTGGCCTCAAACCTACCTAGGTATCCACACTTCTCTATGGGACTGGAAGCTATAGCAGAGCCCTTCCAGAATCACAGCTGCAAAACAGAGGAGGCACTGTAGGTATCTAAAGCATCACCACATGCAGTAGATAGACAAGATCCTAGCTTGTCTGTTTAGGCCTGTGCTGGTGTAAATTGGAGTAATTGCACTGCTTCCACAGAAGACTTGGGCCCCTGTTAATTGTATTCATTACTATTATTATTATTCAAAATGAAAAAAAAAAAGACTTATGCACAGTGCAGAACCAGCTGAGTCCATCATACATTTTCAACCAAGATGGCCAATTAGGTCAGAGTTTCATCTAAACCACAGCATTTAATTAGGGAGTAGTCATTCTTGCAAACATTTTCACATTTTTCAGTAGAAATTTAGAAATATTAACACTATCAAAAAGTGGCCACCTCAAACCCAGAGCTCTTTTTGAATAAAAATTTTAAAACACAAGGTTTCACTTTGAAATGAAGAGTTACCTTTTCTCCTTTGCTGTCTCCAAGTTGAAACAGCAGTTGGTACCATGTTATGACATTTTGTTTGCTTTTTAAGAGCAAAAAAAATCTGTTCTGCAGCAGTGCTATCACTCAGACCCACTGGCTTAGCAGGGATCTCCACACATCACAGCCCTCTGGTGACGTGCAGGCTGCTTTGAAGCAAGGATTGCAGACAGCTTCCAGCAGAGTAGGTGGAGATAATTTTGTAAGTTCTGGCACGAGCGTATTCACACTCTGGTTGTTGTGCATCCAGCAGAGGATCGGCAATACCTTATTACCTCAGTGGCTGCTGTAAAAGTTCTGCCAGGGCCAGCACCTGCATGTACTGATAGGACAAAAAAACAAGGCAAAGTGATAGAAGAGGAGGGCAGAGGTGGGAGGGGATAGAAAGGTGCAGACTGAGATGCTTGGGAGAACAGTGAGGGTATGAGGTTGTTGCTTCCTTGAACTGGGAGGAGGAGAGTGGAAGATGCAAGGATCTCATACTTTTTTGGCCATCTTCTAATGAGGTGGAGAAGAACAATAAGCATATGATCCTAGACTGAACCAAGCAACGCGAGATAGAGAAGAAGCCACGATCTTCAAAAGCATGGCCCACCACAGAATTAAGAAGTGCTGCCACCAGGGATGCCATGTAGCTGGTGGATTGTAAGCAAACTACATTTGAAAACATAGGTTTAACAGGAGAATGGACAGCCCCTACATTTTTTTAATTCCTCCTCAAAGAGGAATTAAGAGAAACTGACTATACTTATCAAGAGAACTACACTAACTATACTATTTCTCAAGGAGCAAAGAGGAACATTTGTTCGCTTTCTTGTACCTACCAAACTGCACGTTGATAAAGACTGCATATTTATGCTATCGTTAACATAATTTCCTTAATAAACAATTCTGCCTGAGAATCCAGATCCTTTTAGAAACCTTGTCCCTGTACTAACATGGGTACTTGCAGAATGGATGGGACTGAGACTTTCCAAGAGCTGGAAAGGAGTCAGGCACCCAGCTCTGCCTGGCTCTCTGTGGGAGCCACACATCTCAGTCCCTTTGGAAAATCCGGCCTAAGCGATTTGCCCCAAGGTCACGCAGTGAGTCAGTGTGTGAAGTGGGAACAGAGCCAGGCTATCCTGACTCTCTGTTTCCTATCCTAACCACTGGACTACTCACAGGATATTTGGTCATGCAAACCTCATTGCACAATATCTTGTCAGCAATGTTTTGCCATGAAAAAACTGTCTTCCCTAACAGCACATGGGATGCCTTGAAGATAGAAATTGTAAAGCTAGGCGGTTGTATATATTCAGTACTACAGATGACACATCCCACAGTCAGATCTCATTACAATCAAGCATTTATGGTGAAAGGGCCAGTATGAAATGATGCAGTCCTGATAAAATGGCCATTAAAGACCAGATGTATGCACCTGGAAATTGAGACACACTGCATTAAGAATCAGGCCACAAGTATTCCATTTCCTATTTGAGGTCAGATCTAAAGTCAAATGAGATCACTTCTCATGCTGAGAAGACTCTTTGCAGTATTAAAAATTAATGTGAAAATGTGAAATAACGTAAGCCAGGTATTTTTATGGGTTCATCTAGCCCACAGAAAAATATGTTACATTTGTATATATAAACTCAGTTAGCTGGTGAAATAAATACAAACTTGTTACTACATCCAGAAGGAGAGTTTGGCACTGTAGATCAAACTGACACTAGACTCAACTATCTATTCAGCTATATACGTATTTTTACTCTCAAAATATGGCACTGGAATGAAGAATCATTATAGGCACCCTCCAATTGCTCATTCATCTTTATAAATTATTACAAATGTAAAATAAAATATATAAGTTAAATGTGACAGTTTTATGCCATGGGAAAATAAGAATAGTTAATAATACAACACATTTTTCTTCTTGATCCAGCAACAAGTAAATACAACTGGAATTTAGAAATCATTTCCCTTGGTAATCTGTACAAAGAATGAACATGCTGGAGGCTTTGCAGCGGGATGTCTGTTAACTGAGTATATAATCTATCACCTTTCCATTACAGTGTCTTTAGCTGGAACACAAGACCAAGAAAAATACCATTTTGTCTAAAAAATAGCCGCAGTCTCCCTCAGAAGCAGATTACTGAGCTACAGTAGGCATTCTGGGTGGGGAAAATGTTCCTCATTTCCGCATGCCCATAGACTGTATTATTTACTCTGTGGGACTTCCTAGATACATGAAGGAGCAGAGTTTACCCTCCTAAGCTCTGTGGAAACAGGCAAGGAAAAAGTAGAACCTGCCTGTAGATCGAAATTTTACACTTACTCTGTGCTCCTCTGTACTGTTTTGACAGTGCAAATCTGTTCCAGCTGCCATTTTCCCATACATTTGCAATGCCATAGTTGGTTCCTGGGTACATGAAAAACAATAACATCGCTTTTTATCATGATGTACCGCCAAAGATGGGGAAGTGAAGCAGTCAGTCAGCCTCGTCTTTGCCTCCAAGTGGATAGAGGATACTGCTGGTTCAGACCTTTTCACATAGCTGTGCCTACAGGAGTGCTAAAACAGGTCAGGTGACCTGACCTACAAATCCATTCATGATGAAAAGTGAAAAAAAAAAAATAGGCAAAACCTAGTGTAACTGATCCCCTTTGATAGAAAAGGGCTCTCTTGTGGGATGGGAATGTGCTGGGGACATGAGAAGCCAGCTCTGAGGAAACATGTCATGGGCAAGTACTGATATCTTAGTGTTGATTTCTTTGTTACTAAAATTAAAAGACAGGAAATGAGTATATCCAAATGCTCACATAGCTGAAAAACGCTAGTAAGTGATTCATGATTACTCAGTGATTTTACCTCTTTACCAGGCTGCCAGCACCATTTTAAACTCTCCTGCTTTTTACCTCCCTGGAAGTAGTGTTCCAGTGAGTGGTGGTATAAACCTTGGTAAATAAAAAAAAGGCTACTGGAAGGAAGCAATCAAACACTCAGGTGCAGATACCCCTGAGAAGTCCCAGTGAAGCATGGCCGTGCCAGTTTTGTGTAAGCAGTGACCTTTTCATCCTGCAATCCCTGAGATCTTCCTTCTCATTCCTGTTACCTTTGAATCTGAATTGTCAAAGCAATTGGAAAACCTCTCCACCAAGAAGATGGCCTAGCTCCTACTGGGAATGTGTGAGTTGCGAGGGAGCTAGGCTGAGAGGACAGTGAGGTCGCATTTTCAACACCTGGGATCACTGCTCAGCATAGAGCAGAGTCTGTTGAAGGAGAGTGCACAGTGGCCAAGAATGATCATCAGCCATCCTCAGAGCTGAGGGTGAAGTCTGATGGGGCAGCAAAGAAACATTTCCTCTCTACTCCCATAAAGACACCCTGGTTTCACACTGGAAAATTGAGTTCAGGAAGAAAAGATAGTATATTCATTATGTTTACTGTTTTCTCCTCAGCTGCAGCTGGCACAAAAAGACAGGAGAATCAGCGTGCAGCCCATGTGTGTGAGTCCATTTCCTTGTGCTTGGGAGATTTATGTGCAAAGACAAGGCTCACACTTTCAACTGGATCCTGGGAGAGGGTGCTTTTAGGTAGGTAGCATTGGACAGCAATATCTGTTTGGCAATGTCCCTAAGGGAAGAAAATTCCACCAAAGTGAAGGATGTAACTGCTTTTCCTCCCACAAACACCGTGAGCAGAGGATCACAGTGGCCAGCCCTGTGATTGTACCTCCCTGTCTTCCAGTCTGACAGAAGTCCTGAAGGTTGAGATACTCACAGGATCTGCCAACTGCTATCCAGAGCAGATGCTGGCTACCAAACCTACTGCAGGAGAACATCGCTTTGGAGACTTCAAATCCTTTTAATTGGAGCTGACAAAAACTCGTGAGCAAGACCAAAACCTTACAGTGAGTAAGACTGTGGGTACTTTGATGTTTGTGTCCATCCTGTTCAACTGAGTCAGGATCCAGATGCAAAAAATTCTTTGCTCTTCAGAGTAGCAGGATAGCACGAACCCTCATTTTTCTTCTCTCTCTCCCTGCATCGGTTTGTTGTACACTTTGTTCTCTGCTTCCAGCTTTCACTTCTTATTTACAAAAGATTCTGAGGTTGACTTAGGACCCACTTGAGTCATATCACCACCATGATATCACCACTCTGATTCACACTGTTCAGCTGTCCTCTGCTAAGAGAACACAGCTTACAAAGCCTCAGATGAATCAAATAAATAGAGAACATTTTTGATGAAGGAGGTTTCAAATGAGATTTCAAAGAGAGATTTAATGCTGTGTGACTAGTGCTTGGGCATGTGACAACATCTTCCTCTTAACAAAGCATTTTTTCTCAAAAATAATGTGACAGTGATACAAATGATTAATCTCTATTTCCCCGTGCCTTGACCTTGGAGGTCTTGGTAGTTCTCATGAAATATACAGATCTAATATACTCCAGTAGCATTTCAGTGTCTTAGGAAGAAAAGCCTACAAAACATAACAGCTATAAAACCCCCCAAAAAAGTATTTGCCTACAATAGGATGTAGAGCCATTTTGTTATTTCATTTAAACTCAGCCAGTGCTGGCTCTGGATATGCTGAAGGTGTAGACAAAAATATACACACTGAACTCTCATGATGCACGAGGATAAAACCCTGTTGGAGGAAGGAAAGTCAAAAAATGTGTGCATGTCTTCTGATGGGTTAGTTAGGGCAAATCTCACCTATGTGTACACATTTCATTTGCATTCCAGTCTTTACTTTGTCTCCTTCACTGAGAATGACCTGTTTTGCCTTAATTTTATCCCTCCCTGAAACAAGGGGTTTGTGTAAGAGCTACACAGCACAGCTGCTTGGACTATGCATGGGCCAGTTTACATTAGGCTGGTTTTTCTTGAGAAAGTCATAGTTTAAACAAATGGTTATGTCTATTTTAATCATTTTTGTCTTCTTTTGAAGTGTTTTTTCAAACATTAGCTTTTTTTCCCTTCAAAATCATGTTTAGCTTTACAAATTGGTCTGCTCTGTCATGTCCCCTTTAAACACAGCTGTTACTACAGTGTAAACATCGGTTTTAAAATGTAGATAAACAGTTACAAGAAAGAGGGCTTCAAGTGTTTTTAACACATGGTCAGTTCTTGCTTACTTGCTTTTCCTTGGTTTAAAATTAGAATTCATAATACACGCTGTATTTCACAGATGTCAGCCCTTCAATAATAACACTTACATAGTGCTTTACATTTTCAAAGTGATGAACAGAGAGACACCAAGTCATAATCCTCCAAATGCTCCTGTGAAAGAAGAAAGCATTATTTTATAGGTGGCAAAATGGAGTTACTCTGGTTACCGTAGGAACATTTGCAACATTTTCCTACCATTGCAAACAGTTACAGTCTTGTCAGCATAAGAGCTGCCCGAGTCCCACTAGTGTTGCAATTACTGTATAGTACTTCTTTATGTAGCAGCAGCCTCTCTGAGCACAAGGCAGAGCCCAGGGCTTGCTCACTGTAACAAAACAGTTGGTCCCTGATCGAAAAAAAAAATAAAAAAAATGAAAAGGAAAATCAAAATCAGTGGTGAAAATTCCAAGTGTCAGTGTATTGGTAGACCCCACACTGCCACAAGAGGCTCGTCAAAAATGGAAATGAAGTAAAATGGCAAATGGCCAAGGCTGTCACAAAGGGACTCAGTCACTGGAGTTCAAGCTAGGACTTAAAAGTTCCTTTGCTGAAACCATAGGCACTAGTCCTCGCCAGGCAACACCACCTGTCTGTAACTGAGTTATTCTCTTGCCTTTTTTGAAAACGTCATTATGTTTAGCAGTGAATCTCACTGGGACATTACCACCCTGTTAAAGGAACATCAGTCATGCAACAACAGAGTGTGCGTGATTTTAATGTGAATTCTTCTGTGAATGAGACAAAGGTCACGGGGATCATAAATCTGAAGGGAATATTTTCCTTCTAATGAATTAAGAATGACTTCCAACTAAAGTTTTAGTTTGAAGCACTAAAATAATGTGGAATTATGAATGAGTTCTCCATTCATAGTTATCTCTAACAATCAAAACTGAAGTGTATGGTGTTTGTGCTGCATTGATATCAGACAAGTGGGAATGCATACCAAGCCATTAGAAGTCTAGCATAAAATATGATGCCATTCATTTTTCTACATTATCTACCAGACTGCATACTGTTTTCCCTAGATGAAATTACACAAGTACTTTCATCCCAAAAACTCATTTTCAGAATACTTAGAACTATGTTAAAACATCAGCTTTTTGGAATGTGTGTTTCCAGTGCTAGACTGAGCCGCTTCAATCAAAATTGGATAGGCCTTTTGAGAAAACAGGGAGTGAAATACTATGTTAGGGGCACTGTAAAAACTACTTGCATTTTTTTAAACTGAGACCAGTTGCTTCATAGGAAACACTTAGAACTTCTAATTTGCTGTGAGTGGTATAACTCAGCATCACATGTCCTTTGTAGTAGTTAGGTACAGATTCCTCCCGGGGCCATGATCTTTATACTGTAGCTTAGTTCCTTTGAGGAAACCGGTTCTGAACAGAGTTCAGACTGGTATGTTTGCAGGTGCACAGTAGATTTTGTCACACAATGGGCTATTGATGTAGGAACAAGGTGTAAGGTGATGAAACTGGAAAAGACACAGAGGATTAAGACTTATTTCACTTCAGTCACCAGAAAATAAAAAATAATAAAAAAAAATGGTCCCTAAATTCAGACCATTTGTGATCACTAGTAAAAGGCAGAACACCACAAAAGGGAATTTTGACTCAATAAAATGGTACCTCTGAGGAAGAGATGAATCACTCCTTAGAAGTGCCCTTGATAAAGAACTACCTTCTAATAAGCTAAAACGTTTGAGAAAAAAGCCTGATTTAATATCAATCCCACACCAGAAAAAATAAAACAAACCCAATTTCTTCACACACCCTGTAGTGCCTACAGCTCATCTTTTGTTATGTGTACCTATGGTGTGTGATCTGGAAGGAGGAAAAATGTAGATTAATTTTGCATACAAAGTATACATAATTGCAGTTTTTTGATATTCTATGCCAGCGTACTAATTGAAGGGAAATTTCAATCCTGTAGCTGCTCTGCTGTTAGTTTATTTACAGCAGGATGCGAGTAGGCAGAAGAAACGGGACTTACTTTTTTTATATGTTGTTTGCTTTTAAAATAACCATGTACCTCCCTTTTATCTGTGTGATATGTGAAAAAATATAGCTTCATGAAAGGCTGCATCAAAAGACAGAGTCCCCCAAAGGAGATCTTCTACTCTCTGGTACATTGTTTCCAGTAATTTTTTATGGAAGCCTCGCCTTTCTGAGCATGAAAATTGTGCAGACTGTAGGAGCACTGAACTGGGGAGCTATCCAGAAAATGTGGGATTCACTTGCTTTATTTACACTTTTAGATAAACTTTCCATACCAAACACTTCCAGAAAAAAAATAAAAATAAACAGGTGAGAAAGGGAAAGAGGAAGGCAAAATGAACAGGAACAGGAAAGAGAATGAGAGAAAGAGAGAGAAAGAAAAGGAAAAGGAAGAAAGGTAGACAAAGAGAAGAAAGAATGAAAGAAAAGAAGAAAAAAGAAAAGAAAAAAGAAGAGAGTGAGAGAGAAATAAAAAGAGTAAGAAAGAAAGTAAGAGAGAAAGAAAGGAAGAAAGAAAGAAAGGGAAGGAAGGAAGGAAGGTAGGAAGGAAGGGGGGAAAGGGTCAAGAGAGAGAATTTTAGGATGTATCCCCCCGTTTTTTTTTTCTTGGGAACAGAATGTGGGATGAACAGTGAAGAAAAGTGGTGAGGAAAGAACCAGTCAGCTCCTCAATGCCCTGTTTTCAAGGCTAAAATTCTGTTAACACTTCCAGAAAAGGGTTCCCTTTAAAAGAAAGAGGCTAATGATGCTCAGGACCCTTGTTTGTGGGGCCACAAAGGCACTCCTGAGGTGACTGCTGCCATTTTGGACTAATGGACACACATCATACAAGGAAATACCTGCTGTTTCCCTGATTCCCATCTCCTTCATGTCCATGATCTAATCAAGGGTCATTTTTTCAGTTTGTAGTAGAAACACATGTGTCACACACCTTCTGTACTGTCATAAAAGCAGCTCATCTGTGCAACCAGGTTACACAGACCCTTTGGTAAAGAATAAGGCAAGAAATTTCATGTGTTAAGTTATACACCAGAGGGAGTCCCTTGAATGTAGTACAAACATCCTGATACTACGAAAGAAAAGTTAATTCAAAAATGACAGAACTCAAGAATTCTGGTCCATAACTCACTCTATGGCTCATCCTGTCTGCAAAAGTTCATGACCATCCAGTATCATTTACACTGCACGTTTTATAGGCAGCCAAGTTCAGGGTCTGTTGAAAGTGAAATTGCTCCTTATGTACTTTTTTTCCAGGATGGATCCTTTGCTATTTCTCATTAAGAAAACCATATGAAACTGATTTGTTATAGGAGATATTAGGTACCAGGTTTCAACTAGCTTGGTATGGAACAAACACATCTCACGTTTAGAGCTGCTTTCTGACAATAACAAAGATTTCCCAGTGATTCAGCCCTATATGCTGTGTACAGTGATGGAGAGCTCTAGTCTTCTCCTGATTCACCTCTTACATGAACTTGGCATTTTAACACCCACCTATTTGCTGAAAGAAACCTGTTAAATAACTTATCTTCTGTTTCCATCCATTACAATTCCTTCATCCCTACCCTTCCAGGAATGTTACAGATTTCATGTCAGAAGACAAGTCATTCTGATTCTTCCTCTCTACCTTTTCATTTGTATACTAGTCAGTAATGTTTAGTAATGCCTCTCTCCAGAAACAATGCTCAGGAACCTGCCATATGCTTAGTGACTTTGGAAGTTTACCTCAAATCTAGGCTTTGAATCATCATGGAAAATGAAGCTCCTAATGTTTTGACAGGTAGTCCTTCTCACTTTTTTAAAGCAATGGAGTGGAAGCAATGGAAGTTTTGTCTTCTTCATTTTATTGGGCCTTTTATAGAATAGATCACAATATGCAGCTGATCTTTTTTTTCAGTAACATAATGCCAAAAAACAGCATCCTCATTGAAGGCAACTCTGTTAATTAGAGGAAAAGCTCGTATTGTGTGAACATTTGATAACTGTCTGTGGGCTGAGCTGCTGCTGCTCTTTGTCTGAGAAATTCTGAGTCCATTAGGCTGATAGCCACTGCTCTTCTGAGGAAACTACAGCCCTTGTGGCCCTTCCTGTTTCCTTTCAACATTCTTAATGTGATAGTGGAAGAGGATATCCTAAGGTCAGACATTAAAATGTAAAGTTGTGAGGTGATGATTAAATGGGAACACAGTGAAAACTTCACTCTTCATTATTTTAATATAGTCCAGCCTGTGCTGATATAATCATTTCCAGCAGATATTTAAGGTAGTTACAGAAATGATGAAAAAAGGGTTTCCATTTATTATCTTAATTATATTATTGTGTTACTTTAGTGCTGTTTTTTTTCTTCTTTTCCCAGAAACTAACATTAAATGTTAAGGTTTATGTTCTACAAGCACATTTTAAAAGACAGTAACTTATTTTCTGCTCTTTATTGCTCTTTGATCTTTCAAGGTACAATGCCTCCCAAAGTGTTACAGCAGTGACTACTTCAGTTAAGATTCATAAACATCCTCCATCATAACTTTCTTTTGGCCTGAAACCTTTCTCAGTCACTGCCTGATAGCAACTACTTTTTAAAATTGGAGAGTGTTCACTTTGGCTTTCTTTTTTTATGGTAACAGTGGAGAAAAAGAAGCAACACTTTTCCTGAGGTAAGTGGTTTTCTGAACACAGCTATAACTAAAACAGCTGAAATACTCATCTTGAGGCTCGGTGACCATTTGATGTCTTTCCATAGACTGACTGTGATTGGTTTCTTCTTCAGATATATCAAGCTGTGCAAGCAACAGAAGTTTCAGCCTCCAGACATGCAGGTAGATGTGTGGGTAGATGTGAGCCTCCAGCTTGCAAGAAAGTTATGACTCAGCAATGAGAGAGCCCAGCAGAACTGCTGACGTGCTTGAAAAGAGAGACACACACTGTGGTACCTTCATAAAATGGGCTGTACTGAGGGGCAAATCCTGCTCCCAAGCAAAGTAAGCAATGCACAGTCCCATTTCAAAAGCATATATTGAAGTAAAGCACTGTGCCCTACATAGTGATGAAGGACATGAAGACTATGGCAGACTTTGCTTTTCACTTGCAAGGGAAGGGACAGCAGAAGTGGCATGAAGCGGCAATGTCAAAAGTCATGTGCACCCTGTGTTGACTTTAAAATTTCAAGATGGATGTTAATTCAGCAACAGAGGAACAGCCTTTTGTTCCCCTTTTCCTTGGGGAACAAAATTGCCAAATATGTAATTATTTTGTCTTCTTTTATTTTTTATTTTTATTTTTTTTTAAATAACAGAGATTCCAAAATACAGAGGACAAGCAACTAAGTTAAGGATTACTGTTGGAAACTCCACTTTTCTATCTCCAGACATTTTTGTGATTTTAACCTTTTGTCTGCAGCAAAACATCAGTCCAAACCTTTTCCCTCCATTTAATTTTAGACTGAGTACAGGCTGAGTACAATAACTAAATTAAAAAGTTATATGATTTTCTTTCTCCACACTGAATGGAGTGGAAGCAAGCACATCAAAGCCTTTCAGTGCTTGCACAGCTAATGTGCAAAAAATGCAAACCCATGTGAAATTACAATTTCAATGATGTACTTGGATGAGTTGTGTTCCTCTCCTATCTCACATTAGGTCTTCATCTGGAAGGAAAGTAAGATGGAAGGGGTGGAAAAAGCTTAGACAGTGAAGATGTGCTAATATCAGGCACATCAGTAAAAGCTTTGAGACTGGTCTCTAAGTTGTTACACCTGGCTTTTCCAATTCATGTCCAGCACTTATTTGGAGAATGAGCTCACTGTGGGCTTATGCAAGAGGTCATGAATTTGTTCAGTTTTAACTCTGAGTCTGGAATTTTTGATTTTCCTTTTTCTCCATCCTTCAGAACTGTTAGGGCTGTCACTACATCACCTCAAGGAAAGGGAGCAGACTCAAGGCATTTTGAAGAGACATAAGGGATAGCCGTTGGACGGTGCTGACCACTTTCATGTCCCATTACATAGAGTCAAAAGCCTGCAACACTTCCCAGGACGCATTCAGTAATTTGCAGGAATAGATTCTCAGGATCTAGGTCACCTAATGAATTTTAACAGAGCAGAATCACATTAGGTATGGAAAGCACCAAATAGCAGATACTTTTCTTTATTTAAACTGCCTGCCCATAATTCCTGAAGTACAATTGACTTCTTTCAGCTCTGGTGCTGTTGCAAAATTGTGTGGGGATGACAGAAGGATTTGGATAGTTCAGTCTGCAATTCTACTCCAAAAACTAGCTTCAAAATGGCATTATGTATTAATGATTCCCAGAACAAATTTGCTCGGTTCACAAGTGAAAAGCCGAGGGGTTTTATAACTGCCAGCTCTGCGAATTCCCCCTGGGGTGTGAAGGTCAAGCTTGCGCTATTTCCTTCTCACACATCATCATCACCGTCGTCGTCAGCAATAAAGATTATGAAGAGCAAACTGTGCCTCAGTTACATCTATGCAGGCTCCGATATGTTTCAGGGGGTTGCCTGGACATACAGAATTGTCCTTCCATGGCTGCAGGGTTGTGCTGCATGGATGTGTCACCCCAAAACCTGGAAGAGGAACGGTCTCCAGCCCCTCTTCTGTGCCCCATGGGACCCTGTCTGCATGTGACCCTGCAAAATGACCTCCCTGTGATGTGAGCTACCAGCTCAAGTGGGCCATGCAGGCATCTGTGGGTGGAGTCAGATACCATGCATGCAACCTCACCCGTACTGAGGGTGAAGGTTTCTGAACACCATGACTGGATCCGGCGTGGCAGCCAGGCCTTGGTGTGGATGATCAGGACCCAGACATCAGCTGTGGCTTTAGACCTCATGTTTGCTATCTCATTACCTGGATATGCCTTCCCAATCACAGGACTCCAAGCACGGGCTGTCTGTAAGCCTGGGCACATGTTTGTGTGTGGAGAGCAGCTCTGCTCCTGAGTATGTAAAGGAGGTAAAAGACTTATCATAACTTTCTGAAAAGAAGGGCAACATTTCAATGAGATTCAATTCACTTCATAAAATAGTACCTAATAAGGAACACAGTTCCTGGAGAACGAAGTGCTATTTTCACTGAGAAGTGTCATTTTTTTTCTCTCCTAAAAACATGCTGAATTTCATACTCATCTCAGCATGATGGGAGTGCCTGAAACTACAGGCTAGCATGAGATATTTTATCTCTTTTTCTCTAGAAGAACCAGTGTGTACTCCAGCATTTTGTGAGAGGTTCCCAGACATACCTCCCCATGGGGATACCAAACTGGACAGGGATAGGCAGCCAAGATTTCTGTGCAGGATTTCAGGATCAGGTTCCTCGTGACTTCGGAGTCTTTCCATAAGACAAGCCCAGTGATACAAGTGAGAAGGCAGGTGGCTTTGTGTGCTTCAAGAGTAAGTTCAGAGGTGTTTTCAGTTATATAGTGGCTTTGTCTTTTTATTGGCTTGTTGCAGTTTTCTGTCTACCTGTGTCAAACTGTGCTTGGATACTCCAAAGGCTTCACTACAGCAAACCAGAAAGAGATAAAAGAAACTATGTCACAAATCTGTGGAACCACAAGCTTTCTGATGTCCAGTGTTCTTAAACTATTTTTTGAGTGAAGGATATTAAGGTCCATCTTCCAAGCAGTGCAATGCACGGCATACAAAACTCACTTAGAAGTGTTGCTTTTGCAACCTTTTGTTGCTGCACTGCTCTGATGAAAAGAGTTAAGCTTGTATAATTGAATGGCACCATTGGCCCGATGTCCTGCAGAGGAATTGAGAGGTTTCTGAAATCCTTGTAGCTGTGGTCCTTTTCTCTTTTCATTCCTCTGTCACCTGTTCTCTCTCTAATATGCCCTTGGTACAGATGCTCCCACTGGGTTGTCTCTGTGTTTCTCGATCTGGAACTACTCTGTCCCAAGCCATTGAGATCTCCTTTGCTTTTAGTGTAACCCTTTTGTATGGAGAGATTGGAGTGGGTATTTCACTTTCATACCAAAAATACAATCTCATCCCAAGCTTTATTCTCATGCATTAAGCTTCTGTCTATGTGAACTGAACAGTCATTTTTTAACAGATATCTTACTGGGCTACTTGGATCAATCACTCTGTTTATATGATGAAACACTAAAACAATTATTGTTGTGGAATCTCCTTCTCTGGAGATATTCAAGACCCGCCTGGACGCCTACCTGTGCGACCTGGGGTAGGGAACCTGCTTTGGCAGGAGGTTGGACTCGATGATCTCTTGAGGTCCCTTCCAACCCCTATGATTCTATGATTCTATGTACCATACAATACAGTGGAAGCACAGAGCCTCTACTGGGAAAAACTTGGTCTAAACAAACCAGCCAAAGGCTGTAGGCACAATGAGGTGAAGACACCTACTGTGCACTTTTCCCAAAACTGCACAATAAACTACTGTGAAAGTCAAGCTTTGCTTCTGTACTGGCATCCCTGTTCCCAAAGATAAGAGTCAGGCACTTATTTCCATAGTACAGCATTTTTGCATGTAGATCTCATTTTTGCCTTGGTAGGAATAAAAAAATGAAACATTCTGAAGTTTGAACATGACCATTTCATACATACTCTTAGTTGCAAGGAAGTGCACTAGATTTACATGTACCATTAACATATTATTATTTTTGTAAATATGTACAGAATATATTTAATCCATAGCTCATGAAAATCCATATATTGCTAATAATTTGTACGCTACAGACAGCAAGCTCATGGAAGGGTAATAAATGCTTCTTGTAGTTGTTGACCCCCAAAATCACCTTGGGTTCTATAATGCTTGGGACAGAGAGGATGTTCTCCACCTTCTTCAGGTACATTTTTGAATGTCATGCTTCCTTGGTGACTCTGAAATAACCAGGCAGGCCTCCCATGAAGCTGATTCAGATGCAGCATGAATTAGTTACACATGGATGATATGACTTACCTTGCTGGCAGGTGTAAAGTGTACAGGACTGTAAGGTGGTGTGGCTGACATCCCACAAGGACCAAAGAGCAGATTTCAAGAGGGAAAGTTGAGAAGCAAGGTGAAAAATGTAGAGGTACCTCCATGTACTCCTGACAACCTCTTGTTAATAGTTTTCACTGCAACAAACTTGACATTTGCTCTCAACAGATATCCACTTACAACAGTTTACAGTCAGGTAACTTACAGCACTATATTTCAATCTCAGTCTCGCTCAAGGAAATATGATAAGCAAGCACTCTAAGGCATCATAGAAATCCCTTTTGGAGTAAACTAAGTGACCTGCCAGTTGCTTCTAATGTGACAATAGCCTTTTATTTAACAAAAGTTAAAAAAAAAAAAAAAAAAAGGCAACCCCTCCTCAGTAAGACTCAAACATCTATGGAAGCTTCTGTTCTCACTTGTAGTCTTTAATGTTATGCCCAGACAAGTTGTCTGTTATCAGTTACTTATATGGTAGGTTTTACTTTACACTGGGTAATAAAAACATGTATTAATTGCTAACACTGAATATCTAAAAACTGTTGGAAAACAATTCTGGTTTAAGATTTTGTATTATTCTAGGAACTGCTCTAACAGGTAAGACTCTGTAATTACTACCATTAATAAAAGGAAAAATGAAATTGCAGAAGTCCTTGGTTCCCTAGTATGTTTTTGGACCTTTAAATTATTTCTGAAACTCTGGTAACTGTGATGCAAGCAATGCACCAAGACAGATATTTTTACTCTCTTTCTGAGTATGAGGAAGCATGTTCCCCCTCCTTCTGGTGTATAACTTAGCAGTAACAAACTTTGTGTCCTCTTCACACCATTTTGCTTGTCCTCATCAATCTTTCACACAGACATGTTGCTAGATCTTGCTTGCTCATGCTGCTAGATGCTTGGCTCATGCTGGGTGGTTAACTGAAAACTCAGAGAGCTATAGAGCTTGCATGGACCTCCAAAGGTACTGGGGATACACAGACTGGATCCATCCAACCAGAAATTCCAAGTCATACCACAGCTCCATCACATTCATAGTTAATGTTCTTTTTGAGGGCTGTGGTCCTGGATGAGCTGTCACAGCAATCTGTGCCTTCTGCCTCTGGCATGTCTTGCTATGTGACCAGATATACACACTCCAGCTCTTGTTTCTAAGAAAAAGGTCCACATACAAGATAATATTCTTGCATCCTCCTCAGCTTTTCATCTACTCTGACTAATCAAACTTCCTGGATGACTGTTTTCTGCTGCTTTTTTTCTGATTCCCTTTCTGGTGAAAAGGAAAGTGAGTTTCTCTGGGTCATCTATCAGTTGTTTCACAGACCATGTACAGCTACTTTGTGCAGCTTTTTTGGTCTATGACCAAGCTGATCCGTAGCAATGCTCAGTCTAGCTAGGGGATGAAGACAACTCTTTAGTCAGTTACTGTATTGATCTAAGACTGTAACTGGAATTCTCTTCAGTTTAGAAGAAGGTCTCTTAATTTAAACAGAGGACTGAAGCATCTTTTATTCAAACTATTTTGTGGATTTCATGTTTCTGTACTTAACAGTTCCTAACAAATCAGCACTTCATTCAGCTTTTATTGGTGGTTGATATTGAGAAATTTGGAATTAACCAATGCGTTCATGCGTCTTTATATATTCATATGTACATATTTATGCTTCTCAGCACTTCTCCCAAAAACTACTGGCCACCTTTTTCACATCCTAGTGGAGGACTCCTCACACTTTCTCTGTGGATGTGAGTGCAGCTGTGGAGAGATACTCTGGGCTCTGATGGGGAAGGAAGGAGAGCAAGCATGGACAAGAAAAGGATCAACCTGTTCTTGTCTGCTTCCTGGCTGTACCTACATCCCTTCCATTGTGTGGCTGATGTCACGCAGACGAAAAACTCATGGCTTCTTCCTAGAATGGCTCTAGTACTGCTAGGCAAGGAGATTCTCATTTGGAGGAGCTTGGACTGCTCCACGTGTTGTGGACAAGCTTCTGCATGTGACAGAGAAGCAAACTGACCTCACTGGTCACACTGGATGGCCCACATGGGATCCCAGCTGCCCACATGCTGGGATGGCTCTCAGAGCTTCCTCTGTGGTGCTGATCTTCTTCCCTTCCTATGGGTTTTCCATGAGCTCCTTGCACAAAAGGAGGGAGGCCAGACATCATGAAATCTCTGACCCCAGCGCAATTAGTCCTGGGGGTCAAGGGGCTGCCAACTGGCATCTTATTTGTCTTGTTTTCCTTGTTAGGATCCCTGGCTGAGGCAGGAAAGGAGGGGTTATATAAGCAAAACATAAAGGCAATTGTTTTCTGGGCAATGAACAGATCAGGTGAAGGCTGTTTCCTTTCCCCCATCTGCTGCATTGTAGACCCTTTTAGGCAGAACAAGTGACTATACAAAAGCCAGGGGCCAGCTACATGGCCCGGTATTGTGTGGATCTAATTCTTTAATCCCATGCCATTCTTACTAAGTGATCAGTGACTGATTGAAATGAAAAATCCCAAAGTATTTATTTTAAAAGTGCAAAATTAGAATAACTTGAACCGTACCTAATTAAAAGGAGGCGGCTCTACCTTCAACAACAAGTGGATCAAATTCAGCTAGTTGTAGGACTGACATGTCTCCACTGTCATCTACAACAGGAACCAAACACTAATTGCCTGACACTGTTGAATACCTCATCAGCTGTGACTTAGAGCTCTCCCGATGCATGACTTCAAAAAAGCAAGCCTTTCTTTATGCTTATCCTGGTTTTTTACTTTTCAGTGGACCTGTTTTTCCAATGCTAATGGAGTTAATATACTTTGTTGCTACTCTTTAGCAAAATACTTTTAGTGAAATGCACTGAAGAGGCTTTCACACAGTCTGGATTCCCTAATTGGAAAAAGAGACAAATCTGAACGGCACCATGTTTCCCCATGTCATCACGAAGCAGCTGATACTGTTCAAAAGACCACAAGGAATGGTGGTGACATACTTAGTTTTCAGAACTCTCAGAAGAAGGAAGAAAACAGGAAGATTCTAATAAAAATGCTAAGTACAATATATAATCTTGCCAACAAGAACTTGTCCCATACAGCCACTATTAAGAACAAGGTGAAAATATGAGGAATATGACCACAACTTTTTCTGCTACTTTTTCTGAAGTCAGAATATGATCGTGGATTTTCTCAATTGGTTGAGAAAGAGTCAAATCAAGTTCATAGATTCTATTGTGCTGCTGAAGTAGTGAAGTGTATTTCTCGAAATTTTCTAGCAAAGTGGCATTCTATCATATATAGAATCCAACTTTTCCAGTGAAGGGCAGTTTTAGATATATATATATTTGGAGAGAGAGTATATAGAGTATATAGTATATATATNATATATATATATATATAGTGTGTAGGTAACAGGAATGCTTGCAAAGAATTTGATGCAAGACAGCCTGTACACTGTCAGAGGTATTATACCTGCAATTAGAGCAATCTCCAGTTCTGAATACTGACTGCTATGCTGCTTTTGCTCTGCAATCTGAAATCCTAAGATGTACTGCAACTCATGAATACCTGTTTTAATAGATTGCCATCTGAGACCTTGTATACTCAAAAGCATGCTCTATGATGTTGTGAAATGAGCTCAGCAATGGTTGGTGCAACAACTTATATGGGAAAATGCAAAGGAAATGGTGATGTTGGATTTTAGAAAGCCTTACATATTGAATAGAAAATGCATGGGACAAAAACTACTTACTTCAGTCTATACTCCAGGTCAAAGGCACACATCATTCTAGGTGCAAACCCAGGAGAATGTTGAGGGTGAAATGTCTGGAGTTTTGAACACAAATAAAAGTTCCAAGAAGATATCAGGAGCTACAGAGGAATCCAATCATCCAAACTGAGAAAATAAATTTTATGGACTCATCAACTCTGAAATAATAAGATATAATAAATATTAATCCATAATGTGGTAACTCCATCTGTAAAGGAAATAAGTATCAAGGAGATATGGTTCCTATTTCAATCAAAATCTGATCTTAAATCTTAATAGAAGCATCCTAAAAGATAACTGAAGATACTGCAGATACATTTCAATGTTTGTGTCCTTTAGAAGCCAAGTTTCAGGGAAGCTAAAGCTGAATGGAAGAAAAACAAGGAGTTAAAAATTAAATCATAGATAACATTAGATGTCTGCATCAATATCATTATTTCACAGAGATTCTGACTTCAATTAATGCTGTTGTAATATTTCTCCATACTTAGCAAAACTTTGTTCTGTATAGATAGATTCTACATATAGGTCTGGACTCAACTACTGTAGGGTTATGTAAACCTATAAGAAGAAAACTGGTGACCAATAGCTTACAGCTGCTGTAGACAAATTGGTTTCAAGAAGGACATGATCAATCATGTGCTGGAACCTTTTTCATATTTAGAACTCATTTTTTATTAATGCTGAAACAGTAGTTTGTGGATTGTTTTTTGTTTGTTTGTTTTTGTTTGTTTTTGCTTGTTTGTTTGTTTTTAACATGAACTAGCAGTCTTTTTTTAACAAAGTGAGATTTGCTAGGTTCTGCTCCCTCCTCTCAGCCTATTTTATAAAAATGATCCCTAAATTTTGAGGAAGACACTTAATCTGTTATCCCAGGCCCGGTATCATGTTCTACAATTGTGTGTGGAAATGCAGCATGAAACTAAAAAAAAAGAAATAAGATTTCCTTGTCTGTATGGCTTTCATTCAGATATTCTTGGTCAATATTACTGAGACATGCTGTTAAACATATCTTTTGAGACAAATGTTGCTTTATACTTTTATACTGTTACTTTATTTCATGGATGAGTTGAAAAAATATTTTGAAACAAATGTATATGGTCTTGTGAGCCCCAAGCACTGAGAACTCTTGCAAAGTTATCTGTAAAAAAAAATAAATAAATGAGGCAGATTTTGATTTTCACTCTCAGGATAAAATAGGAATTGTGAAAAAGAAAAAGAAAGCCACAATAGTTAATGGCAAGTGCAGTGGATTTGTAAAGTGCTATCTTTTTACCAGGACATTACCTGTCACATGAATGGAGTTGTGAGTACAAATTTTATGTGCAATAAGTCTATTGATTTGTACCATTTTGTCAGCTTGCACAATTGTTCTGCATCAGAGAAAATACATCCCTTTCCAGTCAGGCAGTAACTGCAGCCAGCACCTCTCTCATTCCAATCACATACCATTTTTTAGGCAGTATATTACATACAAAGAAAGCATTGTACTTTCATTCCTGCCAAATGTGATACAGCTTACATGAGACAAAAGAGCAGAATGGTTCCTTTTAATAGATCTTGAACCTCCAAGTAAATAGAAAGAAGTTGCTCAAGCGCTAACCTCTGAAAACTGAACCCTGCAGCTTTGATTGTAGTAACTCAAACAAACCCAGCTCTTCAGGGTTTGCCCAGTGGTAATTGCAATAAACAGCATACAAGAGCTCCCAAATATTGCTCAACCAAGCAGGGTATTGGCAGCCTGCCAGCTGTCTGATGGTCGCTTCTGATCCACGTGCAGTGGCACGGTGGGGCAAATGGTGGCAGCCTGAGGGACTGGGGTGGCTCTGCTCTGATGGATCTGGGGGATCACCTGAGGAGCAGAGGGGAGCTGCTGGGTTAACCTGTGGACATCTGTGGATCACATTTGGCTTCTGCACCTCCCCTGGTGTTTAGGCATAAAAAGTCAAGGAATTATACGCACACACACATGAGTTGTGGAAAGTAGTAATACAACAGAGCATGATGATTTAAGCCAAAATAAACAAGACTAGCAACACTTCCCATTCAGAGTAGTGCTACTAGTAGCAACAGCAAGTTTTTTATTACATTTACATAAAAACAGTGTAGGGAGAACTTGGCACTTGGAGAGGAGAACAGTTTGGGTAAAGAAAGTCTTGCTTCCATTCATGCTGAAGTCACTGACAAAAGGATGATTGCCTTCCTGAAGAGCTGGTTTGGTCCAAGATGAATGGTGATTTTTGCAGGTAGCAAGAATGTGTGTTCACTATGGCAGAGCCCAGTGAAACACCTGGTGGTGAAGGGGGCGATTCCCAGCCTCTGTGAACAGTGTGCAACTTCCCAAGTACCTGGGGCAATTCCCATGCTTCCTCCACTTCTTATTATCCACAACCTTCCCCAGAAAATAAAACTGACCTTCTCATGCAGAGAGGTCTTCTGAGGAAAAACAAAACTAGAATTCTCTTTCAGTGTTGCCAGTATGAGCAATATTGCTTATTCGTAGCCTCCAGTTGACAGGAGGCTAAGGGAAATAGTATGTGCAGAAGAAGGGGACCAAATGAGAGAAGCCCAGCTAGAAGACAGTAATGAAGGGACCAGGCAGTGACAGAATACAAATTAATCAGACAGGATCCTTTGTTCAAAAAAACAAATTACTATTTTTGTACACACTCCGAGGGAATCCAAGTAAATCAGTGACATAAAAGCATTCCCCTATTCATAGCTCGGGACTCAGATGTGAGACCCTGGCTCATGTTGGTGAGCACTTAGTCACACCAGCAGTACTCCCGATTCCAAGAACATAACTCACATAGTCTGTTTTGTTCTGGGCCCCTTGGTTCAGAAGAACCCATGATAAGCCAGGGCAGCCTCAGATCCAGACACACAGTTGATAAAGGGGTCAAGGGCCACGACCTACAGGGAAAAAGCAGGTAGATATTACTCAGGCTGGAGAACAGCTGGCAATCAGCATATGACTGTAGTCAGGAGATGATGCAGGTGTTAGTGAATGGTCAAAAAAAAACACCCTAGGAAAAAAAGTTCCATAAAAAGGAGAAAAGAAAATGCAATAACAATGTTGTAATAAAACTCCTGAGTGCAACAATATGAAAAAAGTCTTTAGAGATGTGTTCAGTCAAGCAAGAATAAGTATATCCTGAGAAATCACCGAGGCGTATAGAGCCCCACAGAACAGATGCAAGACAAAGCTAGACTTCATGCTTAGGAATGAATGTTCAACAAATGCAATGTTGAAGTAACGTTATTAATAAGTGTTGCAAATTTATCTCTTTCAAAAGCAAGGAGGTCTATTAAAGGACACTCAAATCTGAAAAAAAAAAAAAGAAAAAATCAAATGTGTATAGATAAAAACAATTGAAAAAAAAAAGATTAAATACCAACATGGTTCCTAATTTTGTCACTGTAGGGAAATTAACATAAATAAATAACATTTTAAGCCTTTCTTGGTGTGTGGCAAAGACAAAACAAGCTATATTTCAGAAAGAGGAAATCCCATTCTCTTGAGCTTTTGGAAGATTATTGATATGCGAAATGGCTTGTGACTGCAGAATTGACTTGGTGGTGGACAACTTGGGTCACCAACCTCAATATAAGCAGGATACTTTCAGTCTGGAGATTTGCACAGAGTAAAGGCTCACATATGCTTCACTGTGTCTTGAGAGGTATTCAATCTAAAAAAGGCCTTATTATACTGAATATTGTCACAAGAATTCAAGACCACATTAAATAAGTTATAACCCAACAAGATTAAGAGGTAAAACATCCAATATCAGGGTCAGGCTTCTCCAAGCTGTTGTGAGATAAACAGGAAAATTACTTAAGCAAAGCACATAGCTGGAAGTTACATTTTAACTCTATAGCCAACAAGGCTTTCCAAGTCAAGGAGATATTAAAAATGATGCCAGTATTATTAACCTGATTCACAGTCTCCAGTTAAGTCCCTTCCAGCCAAGAAGACGGTATATCTAGCAATAATATTTCTGTCTTTCCAAAGCTGAGGACAAAACATCACAAACACAGCCAAAAAAACATTCAGACATTCCTCCATAACTTAGATTGAACTTAGAGAGTCCATGTGAAATGCAAGATGAGTATTGTCAATATAATCTACTTTATATTTTCTAACTATCTCCCCATCTGGCTATATTTTAAAAATCACAGACAGAAAAGCTGATCCATATTTCAGCCCTCAGTGATGAGTCCAGGCAGCCATCACTAGGACTGAATTCCAGCATTCTGAAGGGACAGGAATCGCTGGAGAGCAGCTTCAGATAAAACAACAGTATTGCTGGCTATTGAATCAACTGTCCATGAACAGATATTTCTATCTGCCTGAAGATCCAGCACAAGCAAAATAGCTGGGAAAGCAGGAAACAATTTACAGCTTCTTATGCATGATATTGGCTCCCAGGAAAGAGCAAATGATGAAACATCAGAGCAACATTCTCTAGGTGGAAGAATCATTACCTCTCTCAAAAAGGAGGAGATTTAATATGGGTTGCATCTGGAAAATACTCCACAGAAGATGATTTCTTGAGGATTGAGTGAAGTGTCTATAGGTTTTAAAGCAGCCACTGTTTAATCTTCTACAGATAATGTGTTAATAATGACTGTGCCTTTGCACGTGCCTTAAGTAACTGAGATAGAGAGACTTACGGTTGCTTGTTCTCAGGGTATAAGAAAGCTGGAAGTGCTCCCATCCGAAACTGACCTAAACCCACTCACAGAGCAATAGCTGATGAAAACTCTTAAGTTCCTAGTCTATAGAAAAGAAAAAAAAAAAAGTGCTAAAAGCCCATTCACCTTTGACAAAATTAGAAATTATTCATAGTACTTTATAGAAGGTGGCTACAGAAGGTGAAAAGCTGCAGCACATAGTGCTAAGGATGCTTGTATTCCCCATCTTCAGAAATGACTTCCCCTCTGTTTGCCTAAAATGTCCAATAAATGATCAAATTCCAAGATCTTCTCAGTCATTTCCTCTCCAGGCTGTAATCCAAATGCTTCTGTTCCACATCCTTCTGAAACTCCAGTGGCTTACCTGAAACTGAGTAGCAACAAGGTTCACGTGTCAAAAAATTCCCTTAGGATTATTGATGAATTCCTTTCCTAGCCAGATGAGTAAGCTACATCCATTCGTTAGTAGAGCTGAGCACTGGAGGAGGCTGCCTAAGAAGATGCCAAATCTCTATAGTTGGAGGTTTTCAAGCACTAACTGGACTAAGCCATGAACAACCAGGTCTGATTTCAGTATTGATCCAGGTTTGAGTGGAAGGTTGGACTGGGCAATCTGCTGACATCCCTTTTGGTCTGAATTAGTATTTAGTACTGTGACTTGCCCTAATATAGAAGTTACTAAAATAAGATGGATCTGTTATGCTGAAAGGTAGTCTGAAAGATTTCTACGACAGCATTAAATGCAAGGAAGAATACTTGTCTTATTATGAGTGAAGTGGTATTTCAGTGAAGATCTCAGAACAGATGGCCTCCATACCATGGGTCAAAGCCTGATGGACAGCCCTACAAATGCTTGCTGTAATAATATGAGTACAAGGCTTGCATTAAATTCAGAGGGTGCCAGTCATCACATAGGGAATCTAAGTTATATTAAAAGCACAGAATTATAGGGGTTTGAATTGACCTTCAGAGATCATCAAGTCCAACCCCCAATTCCTTAAGGACTGCTCTCCAACACCATTGCTAACAGCTCCCTGGGATCATAGGATGATGTCTCCAATGGATCTGTCAGTTCTTTGGCCTGTAAAACTGCCCGTTTTGATTTCTCCCATCACAAAAACAAACAAAGAAACAAAAACAAAAACAAACAAAAAACAAACAAACAAATAATAATAAAAAAACCCAACACTAAACATCACAAAATAACCAAGCACTGCTTTTACTGAAAGACAGCAACTTCTGACAAATGTGAGTACACTCACCTCTCCCGTCTTAGTGAGGCTTGACTGCTCATTGCAATTACCAGTGGGGACAATGGGGACTGCTACAATGTTGTAAGGTGAAATACCAGTTGTGTGTAAATCTAGAAGTAACTGCAGTGAAATCACAACGTTACTTGTAGCTGTTAAAAATTCTCATGATAACATGTTTGAGTTGATTCAATATTTAATTTTAGAATTCCTCATTTGAGTGATAGATCTGAATTTTATTTGAAGTAAGACCGTTGCTTGCCTGATACCGTTTCGAGCTTACAGACTTGAGGAGCAAATTTGAAAAATCAGTTGAAATAGTAAGAAAATAATTCAGTATTTTTGGACATTTCAAGATTCCTTGCCAGAAGTTTGAGTAGTAAATCTGAACATTACTTATTTTCTTAAATAGATTTTTTTTACTCAAAGACAGAATTCTGATTTCAAAATATTTTATCATAAGCATGAAAAGCATAAACATTTTTAAGCAAATGCATTTTCCATTAGAAATAATATGAAACATGTGAAGACTGAGCAAAAAAAGACTCAATTTTGACAAAAAATCCCACGTTTTTTCTTACCGACATATCAACACTTCCTTGGTGAGAATTCTTTGTGTCTGGAAGTTACTTCTGATATACATGGTGTAAGAGAGGGAATAATGAAGCTCTGGTGTGTATAGCACTGTCAGACGTATTGGAATAACCTCAGAGGTATATGAATGAAAATCCCAGTCAGACTGTCTCTACAGGAAACAGTCCATTCAAGGTCTGGATTCCTTTCAGAGAATTCGCTAGCAATATATATTAGCATTTATCAGTGAGCATTAAACAAGTCTTACAGGTATGTTACTGTCTGTTTGTTAATGACCAGTACAAGACTTTTTCCAGGGTCACTGGCTCCCTGTTTGACTTTCATGAGAACAGAGACAGTGAATCTCTGGGGCATGATAATTCTTCATCTCTTGCAAAAGACACAGATTTATCATTCAGCTCTCCAAGGGGAATGCAGCACGCTTGGATTGCGACAGTTACTTTCTGGCATTCAGAATTTAATGTACAATATGTTACTTTTTGCATGTGTGATTGGATGTGATTTTTTTGTTGTTGTTGTTTTGTTACCTAAATTAATCTTCGATTTGTCATCTGAGGGCTGGTTTATTTTCCAGGTCCATTTGGAAATATGTGGAGTCCGAAAACATTGAAAATTCCGAAGTCTGGGGTCATTTCACTAGGAATGAGCATTTATGAAAAAAAGGAGACTGGCAAACTGTCCTAGCCTGCATGCAGAGCTAAGGGCCAGGAATCCCTCAGCTCCAACTCCTGCATCTTTTGCACAGGTACCAAGTACAAGTAAGTGTTGTCCACAGATACACACAGATGAGTAAGTACGTAGTGATCCTTCTGACTCCCATTTACTATGAGAAACAGTGTTTGCTTTTCTTGCTCTTCAGGGTGTGTAGATTGGCTCTTCATGCTGAGCTGTTCTCATTTCCCTTTTAGTCTCTAAAAACAAAGACAGTTCAGATTTTGGGTGGTATAATGCTCTACCACAAATACATACATAGCACATATATATATGTGCTTCTCTCAGCATTGTCAGCTGCAACCAAGATCCATGTTTAGTGAGAGAAAATACTTCGGCAACATCAAAAATCTCATATTAATTTACTAGACCCCATTTTGATATCTATGCAGACAAACACCTTGTTGTTTTCATGAATTCTTTATTGAATTACAAAGATTTCATTGTCTGACTGGGTATCAGTTATTACATCACTTCTTTAATCTAAAAAACTCAGAATACTCAGCTGCAAAAATTCTCTCTCTCCTGCTCTGCATTTGTTGTCTAGGAGTACCTGAACCTCTTCTCTGTCAATGGGCAGCAAATTCATGGCACCACATGATTTAAACCTCTGCAGTTTCGTGCAATGGATGAAGGATGCCTTTATCTGCAGGCTTCATCTGTGCAGTTATTGCTAAGTACGATCTGTAGACTTCTGCTCCTCAGACATGTCCTAATCTTGTTAGTAACTCATGTATACTCTCAGTCTCCACAGCATCTTTGTAGCAGCAAACTCCGCAGTGTAACTATGCCTTATGTGAAGAAATTTGCTGGACTTAAGTCTTATTCTGTCATTTCTCTGAAGGCCTCCTGGATTTTGTTTGTGGAGAGAAACAATTAACAACCCTCCTTCCTTTTTTAAGACTCTCATGTCTTCCTTCAGCTGTATTGCCTTCTAGACAAGGATTCTCAGTATATTTAGTCTTGGTATGGTTGCTCTTCCAAAGCTGCTTGTTGTGTGGAGTTTTGTTGTGACATTCCCTTTTCTGGTATGCCCCCGTTGAGATGGATACACTATTTGACGATACATTCAGCAGGGATTTGTTCAACAGCACTGTGATGTTCCTCATTCTCTGACGTCTTCTGTGGCGGTTCTCAAAGGAACCTTCAAAGTGATCCAAAGGGACACTTTAAGTCTGTCAGAAAGCACAGCAAGCACACACAGAGCACCCTTTATTAAACGTATCAGAGTTGTTTTGCAGGCTTTTACTTGTTGGTTCCTACAACATTAACAAAACAAAACAAATGAGCAGAAGCAAACAGCCTATGCAGGATGAATCATCTGGTGGCAAGCAGCAATTGATTGTATTTACCACAGCGTGAGCAAAGCACTTGCTGTGAAGTCTCAGAGAGGGCTGAATTGCATGTGGTCACCCCTGGGCCAGCCCTGGCCTCTACTGTACTTGCTACTGTATCTCATTCATCTCTTGTCTTTGGAATTTCTATTAATCCTTGAAGCATCGCTGAAGTACAAAAGGTTTTCATTACATATTGCTGAGTGTATTTCCTTAAGAAGGTTCTTGGCGTCCTGTGGAAGTAAATGAATCACTGGCTCCTCTGGCTGCTGCATAACTACTTATTGTTTTATTGAACAAGAGAGTAAGAAGTCACATAAAACCTTGCATACTATAAATGGCCAGGGTATAATTCAGACCTGCCCATGTGCACGTTAATTTATGCATTGGTCTTTTTGGAAAAAAATGTCAACTGAATAAATATAGCTTAGGCCGAGTACTTGAACCACAACTGACTTTTATTATTTTTTTGGTTAAATTCCATTCACTTTTTTTCCCCCTCTTTTTTTGGTGTGTGAGCTTTTTGAGTGTGGAATGAAACCATTTGCTAACAAGAGGAAAGAGAGCTAGGGCTACAGAAACAGCACATACCTTTTCCTAAGTCATTAAGAGCAACTTTTGGCACTTTCCATACATGAGACATAAAGCTTTATGAACCTAACCCTTAATCTCTAGGTTCTCTAACTGATTTATATGTTTACTTAGGGCATTGTGTCTTTTCTACTTCTGAAGAGAGCAGCCAGGCCTCTTAAAATTCATGCGCAATAGACCTTTTTTATGTCAACAGAATAGTGTGAATTTCAAGAAGTACTATGAGTTCCTTAAAGCTTCAGCATCCCCAGAGTCTCGGTTGCACATGTATTTGTTGGAAAAGCTCAATCTTGGTTTCTTTTACATGAGCCCTTCAGTTTGTCATAGGTTTTCCCGGGGGTTCTCCCAGGGTCTGATCCCCTAAGCACCAGCTGTGAGATGCTAAGTTCCTTCAACACTGACTGATGTCCACGATCCACTGCATAGAGGTGTTGAGTACCTACCTTGAGCTCCCTGGGAAGCTGGTAGAAAGAGCAGGTGCCTAACACTTCCCCAGAGGGTGGCAAAGTTAGATGGAGAGTACTGTGGAAATGGAAAAAAACCGCAAGATGAATATGATCTCTCAGTATGATCTCCACAGCAATCTTTCTTGTCTTTGGACATTTCTAGGATGGTGAGCCACTGATACTCTATGCAGAGGATGCAGGCAGTTTGCCTCTACAAAAATGATGGCTCCTGAGAAGTAGCAAAAGGAGATATAGGAGAAACAGCGTGTATTATGTGTACTAACCAGCTGGCTGGAAAAGAAGAAGAAAAGGCAGCAGCCAAAAACAAAATGGTCACTTTAGGACTACAGCTGAATGTCCACGTTAAATACTGAAGGCGAGTTTTGCAAAAGTATAAGCAAAGCATCATGGGAAGCTTTACAGAAAAGCTTCCTATAAATAGGCAGTAAGAATCAAGCAGCAATTGTGTGCCAGACTGTTGCTGAGTGGTGAGCTGATGGTACACTCTATATGTACATACACAGTATAGACAATATAAATTGACATGAATAACCTACCACAGCTTGCTTGTTGCTTGTGTCCAATTGAAGGGACAGAAGTACAGCCTTATGTCCCATATACATATCAGAGGCAGATCTGCAATAACATTAAAATGGAAATGTAAATAGATGCAGAACTGATGCTCGACATAAAAGGAGTCATACATTCAAAACATTTCAGAGGAACTGAATTGTAAGTGGAGTTTCTTTGCTCTGTATATGGCATTGGCCTTGCCAATGTCTCAGAATGTGCATGTCTAGTTGGGAAAGGTAAATTAACCCCACTTATGTGCAGAAGTGCAAATTACACATGGAAATCTGAGCTTTACGTAAATAAACTCTTTAAGAAAACTCTGGATGTGCAAAATATATTTACTGGTCTTTACAAAGGTGCACATTGCCACCATTTCTTTTCGCACTGCTGGGATTCAGATGTTTGGACTGGTTTCATATTGATCTGTTTGAAATGAAGGAAAGCTGGTGATGCTGTGATCTGGAGTAAGCCCTATTTTCTTCAGGACTTTCTCCAGAATGAAATAAGTGCATGGACACTTAGTTTCAGAGGTTTTGTCAGGTTCTGTTCAGAAGAACTGTGGAAGAAGTTCCCATTGCTAGAATCTATTAAACACTTATACTGGTTGATCACTGCTCTTCTATACAAAGAAGCTACTGAAATGTTCTGCTACTGAGATGTTTTGATATGTGCTAGAGACAGGTAGGATGAAATTCATGTCATCTAATTGTAAATGACCTCATTACAGTTTGCTGGACTAACATATAGGTAGATTAGGGTAGAACTATGTCAGTGTCTTAAGCTGAATCTGAGTAGCACTTCTGAAGCAAATATCCTAATTGTCACCATTTTTCTCATGTTGCATTGTGGAGTCCTCTCAGGGGGTGCACAATGAGTGGATTCCGTCTGAATGAAAACTAAGTCAGAAAAGGATCTCTAGAGGCATACCTAATGAGCATCTGATGAAGACACAGTTTAAGGCCCACTTTACAGTCAATGGAACGAAATGGGTAAATAGTAATCTGGAAGTTTTAATGCAAGTGTCTTTTGACACTTCTGTATTTTAAAGAATAAATGAACTTTTAGATCTAATGGTGAGAACAGTGATATTCCCTACGTTCTGCTCATGATGCATTCATGGAGCACTGGGAAGTCAGGATTTCCAGTGTACCAACACAAAGAGCAAAACTATATACCGAAGCCCTTTTTTTCCTTTGACGTTGATCTGTGCCAGGAAACTTTCCGACCTACTAGAAATATATACTTCAGTTTTCTGTTGGTGCAAATGAAATGCTATGACTTCCATACCGCAGAATTGTAAGCAATGCAGTATTTGTAAATAGGACAGCATCCCCTCGTGGTATTTGATTTCTCTCTCTACTTCTACTTCAGTAAACAGAGATTTCCCCTTACGCATCCCTGAAGCAGCAAATCAGTTAGACTTCTTCCATGTTTATTTATTAAGATGTTGACTCCATTCAGTATAACCTTCTCCTTGCCTCCTCCAGTAGTTACAATGCTTTGCATCAGGTTTGAATGTCACCTGGAGTCCTGAGCAATTCATTCTTCTCCCAGGTAGTGCTCTAAGCCATTCAGCACTGAAGGAGACAACTCAACTTGGCTTTAGACACATACAAACATAATGGGAAAAGAAAGACTATGAATATTTGTGTAACATTTGGCTAAGCCAGCCATGGAGAGACTTCCCATTTTTTGTAATGAATGGAAACGTGCAGGTTAAGCCCAGAGGATGTATAGGAGACATCAGGCCCAGGATGACATGATAGGAAAGAATGACTTTATTTTCTATTGATAATATAAATGTTATAGCTTCCTCAGAATTCATGCTTCATCTTCTTCTGGGACGATCTACTCCCCTCGCTGAGATAAATGACTCAAACTTTTTCATGGTTCATTCCATTGCAAACCGAATTATTGCCTTGTAAAACAGAGCATCTCCTCCCATTACCCTCTTAATGATAGAATAACAATCACTGCATGTACAGAAAACCCATCTTACTCCAGCTGAGTTCAGTTGGAGAACAACTGGTTTAGATCTGCTCCTACTATTAAGGGAGGAATGCCTTTATTTGTATTATATATGAAGATTAGTACCAATTATCTCTGCAAAGCTTTAAATAAACAGGGACGTTAGTGTCTGATTAAAGAAATAATGAGTTCTGAGATACTTTTTGTGTGGGTGGAATTTAGGGAAATTTGAGATATGAGTTAAACCCACAGTCCTCCCCCTCTAGAAGGCATGCCTGTAGTTTCTCCAAGACCTACTTCATCTTTCTCAGGTGATGTAAACCAAAAAAGCTTTCTTGGCATCAGTGTAGTAACGACACTTTCCACCAAATGAGGCCCTGGCTCTGTTTTTCCTGCATGCCCATTGGACTTCTGTTTGCAAATGGGCAATTCTCATAAAGACACAGCAACACACTCACCTGCCTTTTGCAGCCACCCTTTGGGCTGTTTTGTCTTCCCGAGGAAAGTTTCACTGAAGATGAAGCTTCACCGTTCTGTAGTATTGAAGAGTCAATTCCTTCATGTTTTTGCTGTCATCTGGATTTCCCTGCAATAAATAGGAGACATTAGCTGGTATTAAAGGCCAAGCTTCAAAGCCCATAAATAATCAACACCAATCAATCAATTTATGGATCAAACCTTTTCATGGTCTTCTAAGAATTCTGAATGAGCAGAAGCAGAGATGTCCTCTACTGCTGACATCCTGCAGCAGAAAGCAGATACTTGAGGAAGATTAGAATGACACTTGGCACAGCAGCACTATGCTTGCAATGTAGATGGACTCTACAGTGAGACTAAGGTTGTGTTACTGACCAACAGAGATGCCAAAACAACTTAATAGTGTAAGGAACCAAATAAGTCTGATAAGTATTTCCCCAAAGATCAGCTACTCACTTTGCCATTGTAAAGGATGGAAGGAAGCTTCAGACTGTCAGATAACTCCAGAAATATATAATCAGAAGCAAGGAGACCTCAGCAACTTTGACCTGCCTGAGATACCAAGAGTTTCTACATGGAAGAGAAGTGCTAAGGAAATTCATCAATGCTACCTCAAATTTCCTCAGAAATTCCTCAGGAAAAGGAAGCCCCAGTGCATAACTAGAAAGAGATAATAAATTTCACATAAAATGTTCACTGGGGAAAAAAGTGGAAGAAAGCTAGTATGTTAGCACACAGTATGCCAGCTGAGAGCTAGGGGAAGAGAGACAGTACCTAGGCAGCACGTGGCCCCTTGGTTTGCCCCTACAGGGAAGTTCCATGTAAGTATGGAAATGGGACACCCTTGGGATGGTGAAGAGTCCTGGAGAATGAGGCTTACCCACTGCTGGGGTAGATGATTTTCCCTTGCATTTAAACCACAAAACTGAAATTCACACATCTGGTAGCTAGCTCTCTAGGTGAGACACAAATCCTTCTACCCTTTGTGCCATAGTCCCTTTCCATTGATCACGCTCACCATGAGGAATATGCTCTCCCACTAGTTCTTGGCCAAGCTGCATCTCAACAGCACCTTTACCAACTGTAAGTGAAAGTCAGTGGCAATCTTTTAGTTCCACATTTCGCCTAGTGGGATGAGTGAATGCACTTATAGCTTATACAGCTGTGTAACTGCGAAATGAAATACATTGTGGTTACACACTGGTAACTTACCTACTGTTTAGGTTCTAGGCTGGAGCCTAGAAATCAAGTGTATCTAATAGTTCTTCTGGATGAAGGCACAGAAACTTTCCTGTTTTTCTGTGGAATACAATAATTTGGCATTCAAAACATTAGCTCTGAATGACAAATGAAAAGCCAGAGTTTATCATTAACAAAAGTACCTTTCCAGCCTTCTTTTACTTTCTCAGAAAGATTTTTGCCACATGGTCAGAACCATAGTTCTGGATGGTGAAAGCAGAGGTTGTCAAAGAGATGCTGCTCCTTCCATTTGACCCCAGCTCGTAGCTGTAGGTGGGGTTGGATGGTTTTGCTGTCCAGAGGGTTGGAGAAAACCCATGGTACTTGCACGAGGGGGCCTGCACAACAATGGTACATGGAGAATCCACGACCATGGATCAGCTTGGTGCAGGAGTCACTTTTTCCCCAACCTTCCACTTTCTCTGAGAAAGAAATGTGAGGCCAGACAAGAGGCAAGAGACTGAAGCGAGAGCAGGCAGCCAGGGAGGGGGAGGGGGGCTGGCAGAAAGAGTAGGGTGAAAACCAGACAGAAACCAGAGAAAGCGAGGATTTCTGTGTCTGCCTTTGACACACCAGAGCAGTTCATGAGAAAGGCAAGCTTTTGATAAGGAAAATATTTTATTTTCATTGTTAACTTAAACGTTTGCAGACCCCAGAGATCAGAGAAACTCTTGGGGATGCAATCACACACACAGACAGCTATCACATTAAAGGCAAGAATAAGAACAGCAATATTACCCCATATTATTTTCGCCATGAGCGAGAAAAGCAATTGTCATCTTGAGGGCTGGGGGATTACAGATAGGATCAAGAGGTGGCGCATAAGGTGATCTTGTCTTTAAAAGCAGTTTCACACCCTGCAAGAGCTTGAGTGCATCTGTGGGAGACCAGCACAGACCTCTCCACTATACCTCTGCCAGATGTGAGGGCCCACAGGCAGCATCTGATCCTGCACAGCTACAAAATGGAGTGAACCAACACTGGATGAAAATCCGCATCACACGCAGTGTGCAGTGAGTGAAGGCAGAGTGCCCCAGGGGAGGTGCAACACAAAAAAGTGGGCTGCCAAATAGTGTGATCTTCCTTCTGTAAATTTATGATCTGGAGGTCTCTGTGCTATTCCCACATGAAGATATTTGCTGGTGGTGCAGCCATGGGATGGCCCTGGCCACCCCCAGGTGCTGTGGGTAGGATCAAGGTGGAAGCATCTGCTTTTTCTCCTGTCCCACTGAGTCTGCATGTGAGGATGCCTTATGATCACTGCACTGTTGCTGCTGCAGATCTTTCCTCTCTTCAGCTTCTCCTTAGGGACTCCTGATACATTCACATAGTGGCCCATCTCTGCAAAGAGGGTCATGATCCCGTGCTTCGTGCCTACAGACAAAATAGAGGTACAGTGGTGGGGTGGTGGGACAAGCTCTCTGCTCTCCATTCCCAGTATGGTTCCTCCAAACAAAGGGTGCTTGTCCCAAGAAAAGGGAATGCCACCCACTCCCTCAAGGCAGCTCAGCAATGCTAGCGTCACAATACTGCAGATGTCGGGGACTGTCGTCTGGCCTGAGCACACCTCAATGCACAAAGCACTTCTTGTACCCATCCCCAAGCAGCACAACCTCACACTATTTAAGGTGGAGATTTCATTTCGCTCATTGCAGTTGGCCAATCCCCAGGCATTTTCTAGTGGAGGTGCAAACCCCTTCAGAAACGCCACACATGGAGGTGGCCGCGTGGTGCATATTTTTCTTCATCACTATTCACACGATTTTAATTGCATGCAGCATTTCAGCTTTTAAATGGCTCCTCTTTGCTTCAGCAACCAAGCTTGGCCTGAGGAAATGTGGTTTGTACTTAAACTCAGAGAGTGGAGAACCTCTCTGTTTCTCCTCCATTTCAGGTGATGCAGACATGCCCAGTACACCTTGAGGCCTCTGTGGGGTTTGTAGGCTGGGATCACCCCCAGATATGGGGGTGCCATGGGATAAAGGAAGGTCAGCAAGTGGCTTTTGGAAGGGGCTGTCCCCAGAGCTACCACCTGCAGAGGGGATCTGAGCTGGACAGGTAGACATTGGTACCAAGTGCATCTCCATCCTTGTGTCCAAACCATCTCTAGGTCTAGGTGAGCATTTTGTGCCCTTTTCCCCCTCACAGCACCAACGTGCATATATATCCTCAGGTGGTTGAGGCGCAACATTTAAATTTATTTCTCTTGATAAATACTTCCACTAATTTGATCACAGTTTTGCCAAGGAAGGAGTTAATATTGACCAGGGACTTTGAGTATTTAAAAGTAAGAGCTGAAAAAGCCAGGACTGACACAAGACTTAAGGGTAGTTGGATCCAGGTATCCTGGCTGCCTCTAACCTGTCTCCCTGGCCAACACCTGGCATCCATGCTCCATTTTGCAACACAGTGAGTGCTGGGTTGGGATGCTGATGACATCCTGAGCTCCACAGGGGCCAAGGGAGATGCTGGCCAGGCCAAGGTGCCAGGGCTGTGAGCCAGCTTCCTCCTGATGACCCCATATACCACTATGCATGACTCTGGGCCCCAAGCCTCTCTTATATGCTTACAAACACACCTTCACTGAGGAAGGCTGGAAATCTCACACTTCTGAGTGCAGAACTGGTCACTCCATACAACTCTCCCATTTACATAGGCATTTTTAGTGCTTGGTGCCGGCGCACACACAAATTTTTAGGTTCAGTCCATATCCCTATCTTGTGAAAATCCAGGTGCTTCTTGTCTACTGTCTTCAAACCTGAGATTTGTGTTTTCCATATGAGGTTTAATGTCTAGCCCAGGAGCACTTTAAACACCCAGGCAAGTGGGGTTAAAAACAGCAGAACAATTCCCTCTGCAGTCTTAAACTTGAATGTCCTGTTCCCTCAGGTGGGGCAGCTCATTTCCCACAGCTGGAAAAATGAGCTGGGCAACTTATTTCTCTCTCTCCTCACTTTCCATTAGCCAGAGTGTAATAAGGTGCAGCAGGCACCAAGCCTGATTTGAATCACCCCTTCAGCCTCCGCTCAATGTGCGTGTCTGTGTAAGGTATAGGGATTTTTTCCCTTTCTCTCTTTTCTGTTTCAGTTTATCTCCCTCATTTAAGAGTTTGCTGGTGAATACAACAGCTTCAGACTGGAAAGTGCTGAAGCTAATTTTCTTGTTCTGTCTGAATGAGAAGCAGTTGGCTCCTGCAGGAGGAGGTTAGCCTTCTCATGTGGTTGTAATCTCCTTAACTCCCAGCCGCAGAGCTCCTAATTCCTGCTGCATAAATAATCCACCTTTCATACATGCCTGTGTTTGTCCTCATTTAAT
Organism: Odontophorus gujanensis; assembly: GCA_013399175.1. Taxonomy (NCBI): domain Eukaryota; kingdom Metazoa; phylum Chordata; class Aves; order Galliformes; family Odontophoridae; genus Odontophorus; species Odontophorus gujanensis. Next base: position 23,646 of record VXAB01010069.1, on the reverse strand, counting down.
TCTTCTCTGCATTTCTGTCTCTAAAAGCTCTGGCCTTCGGAGGGTCCCACTGTAAATGTATTTCTCTGAGTGCTCTGGTTTCCTTTGTTCTTGTAGCTTTTATTGCTTGCCGTATGTCCTACTACCAGACAAGGAGGGAAGCCTTCAACACCACAGAAAAAAAGCATAAATCTCCTGCTGTAGAAGGCAGGGTCCCTGCATTGGTCCATGTGTGTCACCACATCCTCTGCAGCCCAGTACACGTCACCTCCATGGCTGTGCTTCTGCCTCTGCAGTGTCTCTCCATGCACAGTCACCTTTAGGACCATGCTACATGGGAAGCCTTGGTCTGGTTGGGATAAGATCCTCAGGAAAACACTCACAGGTGTAGCCAAAAGCTAAACAAAATTCTTCACAGTATCTCCATGGGTGGATGGCTACCAGGGAAGCTGAACATGTAAAAGTCCAACAAAATTTTTAGCCTCTGTCATGGTATCTTTCTGGAGGCTGGAGGAAAGCAACAACAGAACCATGGTCTGGGATCTGAGAGCTTCTCTGACAGTCTCTCCACAGACAATAATGACAGCCTGTCATGTTTCCTTATACAAGAATTAAATCATTTGTTTACAGCCAAATTCTGCCAATGGATGTGAGCCAACCAGTGGGTTTTACCTTCCTGTTCAGTGAGGCAGGTTCAGGTGGAATATCAGCGTTTCTCAGTGTAAATCCATGTACTGGTATACAGCTAGAGAGACCTAAGGGTGTTCCCAAGTGCCTGAGATCACCACTGTAGAAAGACTTGTCTCTGTTAGGAAAAGCATAGGTATTATCCTGAAATATAAAACGAAACTGCTATTAAGAAACGTGATGTACAAATATTCTGCCTCTGAAATGTTCTAGGAGCTTGCTGCTTCATGGCTATGTCTTGTGATTCACGGCATGATATTCACCTATGATCCTGAAGTCGTCTGCATGGCACCAATATTGCCAAGGTGATTGAGTGTGCAGGTTGTGGGGCCTGGAGCAGGACCTGCAAGGAGAGCTCTGCGAGTTGACGTGACCAGGATACAACCTCCCACCTTCTGGGGAAAGGGCTGAAGGGAGATGTTCCTTCCTTGAGTTGTGTGTATCACAGACACCACTGAGAGCAGCAGGAGAGACATGAAGGGCGGAATTTCCAAGGTCACAGACATGACACATTTAGGTGTAGCTAAAAGGTGGGAAATGGGCTTTGAGAATGATAGTTTGAGATTTAAGTGCATGATGGTTTTAGGCATTTTTTTATTCTAGTACCTCTGTGAATATAACGGCTAGATCTCTGAAGAAGTAAATATGGCACTATTGATAAATATACATGGGAATTGGTTACAGTGCTGAGAATAGGCTGTAAAATATCTATCATACTTTAGGTGTCAGTATCATAGGGGTAAGATTTTAGTATCAGGAATCAAAACCCATAAGCAAGATGGGAAAAAAAAAGATGTCTTTTCATCAAGCATAAATTGGCATGACATTTCAGTTTACTTACTGTCATTTCTAAACGTAAACATTCTGAATGGCTTCAAATGCTTCAGCCTCGCTACGGCATTACAGATCCAACCCAAGATGATGAAAAGTGCAAGTATTTTATGGCCTGGACAGGATTTAGGTTCTTCAGAAGGTAAAAGAGATGTAACAGAAATTAAACCTTGGTAAAGTAACATTTGAAGGACCAAATCCTCCTCTTTTTAATATTTTGTTGTTAACTTGAAGGCTTCATGTTAACTTAGTTTCCTTCCAGCTTGCTAATCAACAGTTTGATTTTGCTAGATACACTGTTCTCTTCCTCTGAATCCTAAAAGCATATTGTTTACACAGCATAATCAGCAAATGAAAATGATCTTGTTCACAGAGGGTCCGGTTCCCACAAAATATCCACACCCTTCCTTGCTCATGAATTATGGATGTCTGGGTCTGCGCTCTACCAGAAACTTGGCTGGGCTATGTAAAACCATTTTCTGGAGAGTGTGTTTTATTTTGAATGAAGAAGGCAGGCAAGAGGCCAGTAGGATTAAAATGGATTCTTTATTTAAAACACTTTATTTAAAAGTTACAAAACATGGTAGCTCCTGCCATTTTATTAGTCTTCCCTGTTCCTCCCCGGGACCTTTTTCCAGGCTTTGGCCATTGCTCTCCTGTACAGTTGGCATCTCCTAGGTGCACTGGAGGGTGATTGCTACTAGGACTGGTTGCACCTAAAAGCCCACTGAGGAGATAACAAGGGGACTCTTATGGCAGCCCCAGCCACCCAGTCACTGCATCAATTCTCCAGCCTTTGCAACAGGAAGGTGGAGCCATCTTGCTGTCCCCTGAGCTTATGGGAAATAGTTCCTCTGGGTATCATTAGGAAAAACTGTGAAGCTATAATTCTCTGAAATTGTAACAAAGAGTACTCAGATTCTTTGATGAAAAACAGAGTGCTCTGTATCTATCCAAAATTGTTGCATCCAAATCCACATGTATATATTCAAACGGCATTAACTATAGTTTCTTGAACACGAGCAAAATATCCATAAAAAAACGAGATGCCATGAGATGCTCTGACAGTACCAAGAGCTGTTCTGCAAGGCACCTGTACCATCCAAATGAGGGCTTTTTTTCTCTTCTTCATCCCTTAACAAGTAGTGAAAAACAAGAATGAACAAACAACTGACCAGCAAGGTTTCATTTTAGTAATTTTCATCTCTTTCACTGCATTCAGCAAAATCCACATACATTATTTCCCTCAGACCTGCAATATTTTTTTCCTGATAGACTTTCTAAAAGGTAAAATAAAAGCAGGTCCTTATCCACATCGCTAGGAAGCATAGATCTCTGTTTCTGAAGAAGTGATTAAAAAAAAAGCCGCAACAAACTTCATGGGAGACACTCAGATGAACAGTGTACAAACTGCTTCCCTGTGTTATAATATTTGAAGTTGCCAAATCATTTTGCAACGGCCTCCAATGGAAGAAACGCCTATTAGTGTTTAAACATCGTCTGTCCATCTGCTGCCAGCCCCATGACACTGGGACCCTGTCCTGAGCCTTTGTCAGCAAAGCTGAAGTGCTGCTGACCACTCACCAGGTTCATGGAGGTGCTATGGACCCACTGCCCAACAGGTCTTCCCTGTACAGGACTCCTTTCATGGCTGCTGCTCCAGGGGAAAACAGTTCTTCAGCTGTCTACCCTTCATGCAGCAGGGAGAGGACTTCTGCCAGGCTGAAACTTCTTCCCTTCCTTGGGACACCCTCATTACAAAGAGCAGCCTTTTCACCTCTTCAATCACTACTCCTTCTTTCTTATTTAGTCTTACCATGTTCACTGCTTATCAAGTTGCTTACGCTCAAGGACTTTGAGTTTCATGGGTTGTCAACACTTTAGGTACTATCCCTCAATGAGCACCCTGAGCCATGGGAACAACATTTGATACCCCTGTCCCAACACCTCCCCTTCCCTGTGCTACCTCCCACCAGCTGGGGTTGGGATGGACACAGGCAGGTCCTACTGCGTGAGGAAAATTATGCTTAAAATGAGCGTAAAAAAGAAAAGAAATTAACATTTAAAAAAGTGCAAGACCCCTGTTAGCGGCAGTTGGCAGCCACTGTGTAGTTAGGAGGACCCAGAGGGTTCCAGAAGGAAAACATTTGTCTGTGTGCTTTCCAAGATTTGTTTTGAAAAGATGCCAGGCAGAGCTCTGTAGAGCTAAGTGGAAGTAGCGAGCATGATGGTGACATCTTTAAACCTGGCTGGCTACCAATGGGCTTTTACAGGGCCAAAACGATAAGGCTCATAGATTATTTTCTTTGTTGTGAAGTCACACAGCTCTTGTTCTTGATAGCTCTGTTGGTATTTATCCTAGAACACATGTTAAAGAAACAGTTATGTCACTGAGACAAGAGCAACCACCGTAATTTATATGGGAAGGCTGATATTCCAGCATTAAGAAGAAAAAAAAGCACATGACATTTGCCATTTTTAAATCACCTTGAGGCAGGATATCCAGTCAGACATTACCACAGCCCAATTAACCCGATAAGAAAAGAGACAACAGTTAATGTTCAGAAACACGCAGCCCTCTCCCTTTCCCTTGCCTGAAAGAAAAAGTAATGAGAGTGGGATTATACATTTGTCATTGTGTCTGTTAATAATGAGCCCAAAGGCATGGAGAAGAGACCTTTTGACAAACCAGAAATTAATAAGGACTAATATAGGGAGATCTGCTTAGAGTAGATTAAAATTGTCTTTGAAAGGGTTTCCCTCTCCCATCCCCATATGATTCTTTGAGCTACAGTATCATCTGAGGGAAAAATACTGCAAAGTCTGCCAAAAAGCATTGGAAGAAAATGAATATATAGAGGAAAGGCTGAGAAAAGATGGTGATCCAAAGGTTACAGGCTTAATGTTCAGAATGTCTCTAGTCCAGCCTTTGTCCTTTCTGCAAAAGATGCTGAGTTAAGATGTGCATCACTGTTATTTCTGCTTGCAGATACTATTAAATCGTACATAGTAATTTATTTCCTACACCATATACTTTCCTGGCTCATAAGCAAACTAGCATCAAGAGCTCCACAGTACTGTAAAAAAAGCTGTATTGTGATGCATGAGGGTCACATCTCTGACTTCTGCTATTTCTGTTCTGAGTAACTGAGGAAAACTGTATTGTTTGGTGCTTAGCCAGCTAGAAGCCAACTAGCTTGTTGAAGTCTATAATGCCTCAAAAGAGAGAAGAAAGGAAGGAGTATCTGGAAATGAGTAAATGCAAAAAATACAAATTCATCAGTAGTCACTGCCAGCAACTAGTGCTGGAGCTAGATGTCAAGGATGCTTAATGTTTCAAGCAAGTGAGAAATGGAGCCAGGGAAGGAGGGGAAGAGCAGGGAAATACATTAAACTTCTTTCAGTGGCAAATTCCATCCTAGAGGTATTTAAATATCCCCAGACAGACAGTCAAGAAAGGGCAGCAGTCAACAGGAAGATGACCTTCCCAAGAAGACAGACAGCAAGACATGCTGACAAAATTATGTGTTTTCCTGATATGATGGCTCTTGCTCCATATCCTGTTCCCTTCTCTTTGGTTACATACAAAAAAAAAAAAAAATTAAAAAAAAAATCACTAATGTCTTTTGTATTTCAAAGTGGAAAGAGGAAAAGGGAAAGACTTGTCAGTTCCAAGGTCACACACTAAATAAACTTGTGGAGAAAAATGGATACTCATGAGTCTCAATCACTAACACAAATTCTCTGTGCATGACAACGTGTCCAAGATAGCACTCTCCCTGGTAGAATGCACCTTCTGCCAAGAACATTAAACCAGTCTTGAAATCACACCACTTAGGTTATTGCTTCCTTTCTAAGCACAGTGTGATCAGGAGAGTGAAGTGCTCCCTCCCGTAATACCGCAGTAGCAAAAGTGGTGTCACATGAAAGAATGGCTTTCAAATGATCTGGGGAAAACTTGTTCAGGGGACCAAGTCCAACAGTCAGACACAAGAACCAGATTGCCTTTTCGTAGGCAGAGGATCCAATGGCATGACCCATTCTAGAAACACAGGAATAGGGGGAGGTAGAAATCTAACAAGTGTCTTCTAGTGAACTGTACAGGTTTGAGACACAGGAGTCCACAAGGTGTTGTCTACTCTTTCACAGCTGCTTGAATACCCCAGGCAGAAGCCTGGTCCTTGGCTGGTGCCACAAATTCAGTATGGTTTTGTACTCAGATTTAGTAGAACAGCAGCTTTTTATGATTCAGCTTACATCACGTGGGACAAGGATTATCATGTCTGCTGGTTAAAATGTATTTGAAAACAAGCTTTAGTTTGCATGTTTGTAGACAAGCCCTTAATGTGAAGCAGCAGCAGCATTTTTTTCCAAAGCAAAGACTCAAAGCAAAGCTCTATTTCCCGTGCTATTTAAGAGATAAAACTAACCTGAGCAAAATCACAGGACCCTAAGGAATAACAGTTGTGTGCAATTGCACGTTCACTGTTTAAAAAAAAAGTGCATAGGAGTAATCATGAACATGAAGAAGGGAAAGGTGGTCCACCTTTAGTTTTTTGCATTGTGGAATTCTGTGTCTTTTCCTGTGTCTGTGGAATTTAACACATACTATCACTCAGACTGTGACAGATATGTTTTGGCCTTCCTCTTTCTATCTGCTCTCCAAGATACCGCAGTAACACAAACCATTCCTTTCTCCATCTGTCTGCACAGCTCTTCATTATTAATTGTATTTCCCAAGGTTCTGGAGTGTCTTCAGTAACCTTGGGAAATCTTGTTTTCAAACTCAAAATGTGGTTTCTTCCCTGATCCCTCTCACATCCCCCTCTTTAAAATGAAAGGCTCCCATTCATAGTTACCCTTTCTTTCCTCCTCTTTTGCCAGTTTTCAGTCCAATATGCTCATTGTCCTTCTATTCCATGACTTCAGACCTTAGACATTTTAACCAACAGTGGAGAATGTTGTCAAATGCTTTCTGAAAAACAGAGTCTATAATATCCTTTCCCCTTCCTTACCAGGGCAGTAATTTCCTCAAAGAATTCCAACAAATTAGTTAGGCATGATCTCCTTTCCCTGAATTGATGTTACCTGTCTTTAATCAAGTTCTGCTTTTCCAAGTGTTCCCTATTTGATTCCTTAAAGGAGTTTCAGAGTTCTTCCCTTTTCAGTAAAGCCAAACTGACAAGTCTGATTTTTAGCCAGTGTCTAGGGAAGCTGTCTTTTTGTTTCCATTAAGAAAAAACTGATGAGAAGTAAACTTCAAGTATGTCCAGCAGCCTCCCACCTAGAAATATTTCTTTCCTTGAATCTGTAAGTGCAGTCAAGAAGAGGGATACGTAAGAAGACAAAGGTGGGACGCAACATAAGAGACAAGTGTGTGTAATTGGGCTTTGTATTTTGAAAGTGAGGAAATAAATAATAACCAGCATTTCTGAAGTTGTCCGAGGTTTAGATAAAACTTATGTTCAGTTCCTCCCACAGGTGGGATGATGATCCTATGGACAGACAACACTGGGATATGCACTAACCTCCAGCAAAACCTGTCCCATTGACCTTGCTGTAAATCCTTACGACTAAGAGAACAATATGCTTCTTCTGACTCTTTCTCCTCTTATTTCCTTCTTGCCATCAAGTTCCATTCATAAAGCATCAGACTCCTGAAAAGGGATTCCTGGCTCGCCAATCTGGTCTCCTGGTATCACAGGCAATCACATTAAGTCATTCCTTTCATAAATTCCCTCCTAAATCTGGATAGGTTATTTGCTCATGTTACTCCTACAAAAGACTATTCAGAACCTCATCTCTCTGCTGTTCTAATTTTCCTTCTTCCTATTTCCAGACTACATTTTTCACGACCCATTAATGTCCATATGTCCTTGTGCCAAGATTTTCCTTTGACTTATATCTCATTTCTCACAGGTCGTCTTTCCTTCTTATACCATCTTGCTCTTTTCATCGTTCTTCTTCCTCTCCCATTTTTGCTCTCACCTTCTCAAAATCCTATCTCATGAAATACTGTCTAGAAAAAATTTTGCTGGATCAGGCACCATTCCATTGGGCTGAAAGGCTCCCATTGTGAGGCTGAACACATCAGTAAGGACGTGATTTAGATACCATACATTGGCTGAACTGCCGGCAACAGGCAACTTATGGTAATGGTATGCCCTGGGTAAATCATATCGTTTCAAAACTCAGCAGAAGAAATTAAGACTAATATTTGAGATATGTGAGGGCAGTAGGCATGGTCATTCCCTTGTGCTGCTCATACCTATTTTGGAAAAAATCCAGAGCTATCCCACCTCCTGTAAATCTCACATTGGTAGACTTCTTAACTGTAGAGTTGATAAGAAGTAATGAACTAAAAAAGACTCTGAAAATAACTGTGACCTTACAACTGAGCCCCCAGGGCCAATACAGAGTCTGGCATAATGCAAAGGGTGAGGGAGTCACCCCAGTACTGCATAAGTCCTCTCCCACTCAAAGAGGGGAAGGAGGGGAGCAGGAAGCAGAGTGGGCAGAACACGACATCACCTTGTAGCACTCTGCCCAGCCCTGGCCAAGAGCTGAGAGACACAGAGATGAGTAGGAAGAAGGAGGCAGTAGAAAGTGAGCTGCACAGCATTACTCTGTGTTTTTGGGAGCCCATATAAAATCAATCATACTCTTCATTACTGCAGTGTTAATGAAGGACAGCCCTGCAAGACTGGTGGTGAAACAAAGCAGGGGCTATTCTTTTGGGAGGGGGATATTTATAAACTAGTCAGAAAGTGCGTAGTGCACGGTCAGACCTTCATGCAGCAGTCAGATGACCTCTTCCTTTCATAACCAACAGCTTTTTATTGCAGTGGCCTCACTGTGATCTCAGAAGCAGCATTACCTCTGTTATTAAATCTCAGTCCAACTCAGAGAGGGTTTCCAGGTCTTCTCCAGAAACACCAGAACATTCCTTTCTAAGAGGCAAGAATGCTAATATTTTGATGGGCCATTAAAAGACATGTTCTACCACTACGTTTTTACTACCTTTTATCATACTTGACTTTTTAACAGATTTCTGATTGACCTTGCGTTGCTACACCTAGAAAACGTATCCTTGCTACAAAGACTAAAATCTGTGCCTGGTGTGTTTCTAAGATCATTCACTTTCTGCTAAATGCTGTGTTTCAGTCAATTTAAAACAGTTTGGTTTTGCCTTGCAAGCAGACAGTCAGCTAAAGATGTGCCTCCTTTTCCAAAGTTTTCCCCCCAGCCCACTGTTTTTGGCTGCCTGTTGCTGACGGTCCCTGGTAGTCAACCATGACGCCCACCCTTGGCCCTTACCAGGACTCCATGTGTGAGCTCAGAAGTGAGGAGGGGGACCTGGTTCTGCCCCTTTGATTCCCACTGTGCCACTCATCCTGACTCAGTGTCCTGGGGAGAGCAACGTGACTACTGCGACCGCTACTGCTCATGCAGCTGGCAAGGTTCCTCCGCTGTTGTTTGCCTTTGGTAGCTTCAAAGTGCACCACCACCACTTCCCTGGGGGCCACCAGATGCAGGTCTGCTATTGCCTCCTTTGTACTCTGTGCCCACTGCAACAGGACTTTGGGAAGGAAACCACAGAGAAATGAGCTGTGAGTGCATCCCATGATCCTCCTATGGTGGGCTCAGAAGTTGCAGCGCTGTAAGCCTGCCTCCACCAGCAGTGATTTCTTAGCTGACAGTTGTGCATGTGGAAGGCTAATAAGCGCTCACACTGGTTTTCAGCCAGCTAATAGAAATCAGTTGTGGTTTATAGCTAGCCCTTGCCTCCATATGCACTGAGGAAAAAGTCACTGGTACTGTCCACTGAAGTCATCAGCATTTTTTCCACGTCCAGTCAACTCTCAGTGTTATTCTCAACAGACTAATACAGAACATATGTAAATTGGGTTGTAAGAATATATTTAGTATATTCAGCTTTGAAAAATGAAGTTAGGATGAGGAATGAACATTGAGGGAAAAAAAAATAAGGATGGCTGGGAATATTTCTATTGAGGCACAGCTAATCCGCAACCTGGATGCGCTGCTCCCAGGTGATGGAGAGCTGACTGTGTTTCAATCACAAATGAGACTTGTAGTTTCTGCTTTAAACCAAAATGAGCTCGCGTTCTCTGGACTAACTTCCATCTTTTTCTCATTGCAGAATTTGGCACTACTCAGCACAAATAGCATGCCTCACTCAAAAAACTGTGGGATTAATGAAGCAGGGCTCTCTGGATGCTGCCTGAGATGCATTAGCAGAGCAGTGGGGCACTTCCCGCAGCACCTGCCCAGTCTGCTTCAGGCAGTCTCAGTGCTGTTGGGTTTTCCCTTTCCTGATCTCCAGATGAAAACAACTTTTAAAGAGGCAGTTCCCATGGCATGCTCAAATTTGGCAAGTAATGGCTGACACTTAGGTAGAAATAGAGAAATCACCCTTCCCCATTTGTCAGGACCTCTTTACCTTTGCTCCACTCCACATCTGGTCCTCTTACTCTGTGCTTCCACCTCCAGTGCACCTTTTCTTCTTTCTTTTTCTCTCTTTATAACTTATCCCCCTTTTACGTTACCACCTTTCCAAAACACCTAACATGATGTTTCCTGCTATCATTCCCTCCTCACCTCCTCAACAGTGGTCCTGGTTTCTGCTGTGAGCTCTTTGGAAAATGACCTTCCCACTGCCTCCTCTTTGTGCCTCCTGGAGTGAAGCCCTGGTGCTGCCTGGTCTGCAGGTCAACCAACATAGATAAAGCGGTGATAACAACTAGCAACTTGGCTCCTTGGCTAATTAGTACCTTAATCAAGTATATAAGCTATCGTTCTCCACAAAACTGTATTTTGATTCTTTAGAAATCATGATATCAGAAAATAAGAGCAAACCAGTAATTTATACTTATATATTCAAGGGACAGAAGTCACCTCACCTGGCATGCGCTGCTGACCTAACACAACATGAATTTTGAACTTAAGCAATGACACTGAATTTTTCACGAACCATTTGAAGATGGAATTACCTCTGATTTTATTTCATCATTTTGTATGACAATCAGTGAGGAGGAAGTCCCGAGCCGCTCCTAAACAGTTTGCAAGTCAAAAGAGTGCTGAACTTCGTCCAATAAATTATTCATTATGAATTGTTCGCACAGCTGTGCTCTACATGCAAGGGAAGCTCAGGTGGTCTGATAATCCCTCCTCATGAAGAATATTTTGTTACACGGGGGTAACAGTCGTTCAGAGGATGCTCAGTTTTTATACTCTTGTAATAAATTAAGAAACTGTTTGATTCTAGCATCTGTGAGGAATTCCCTACAACAAACTATCTCAGCATAGTTTTTAACGGAAATGATTAGAATGGTTGCCATTAAAAAATAGCTTTGGTCCAGCAATTACCACACAATCCCAAATGATGTAGTACAGGAAAATATATTTATCCCAGAGACAGTGTGTGGTAACTTATGGTAAAAGTTGCTTCTTTAGGAGCAGCCACCAAAACTCCATCTGTTTTAGCTAGAATATCTGTCCAAGTGACCCCAATTTCAACTTTATGAGGCTCATATTAATAGGGAATCTGAAGAAAATGAGCCAGAGTTTAGCTTCATGTCACTACTCACGTTTTCAAGCTCTTTATCAAGTATCTCTTAAAAGTGTCCTGTATGCTCGAGCTCCGAATGCCTGTCTGTAAGTGATGGACTTGTCTTTAAAGAAACAGATCCACTTAATGTGTTCAGCTACAAACATGAGCCTATTGGTGCATATGAACTAACATGTCACCCTGTGATTGATGTTTCCCTATTACTCTGCCAAAGTACATTAAGTTAAGCTCCTTTTTGTCTCCACAAATAGTAGGGGCTACAGATGTCCCTCATTTGTAATCCTCAGCAACTAGCACAACTGAGGGATGGGAGAGGGTGCTGGTACCCATTGCCTGAAATGGATTAGGGAGGTTCCTGTACAGAGCAGCACTACAAGAATAATATTCCAAAGCAAGTGAAAACAAAGAGGAAAGAGTGCTGGCAGTGGCTGGAAGCACTGCCGGACAGAGCAGATGACAATATTTTTGAGTGCACACTCGCATTCAGTGATGAGCATTTCTGCAGTATGCACGACTCCTTTCTGTCCTTTGCTGCTTGTATCCCATGTGCCACAAGAAACATGCACTGTAAGAAGTCACTTCCAGTGCTTTGTTGGTATCCTGGTTCTGCTGAAGCCTGTGGCCAATCTACTGACTACAGCCAGGATTTTGCCACCCCCTAGAACATGTCATAGCACCTTTGAAAACAATTTTTTCACTGCAATGTTCATACACAAGGAGCTCAAACAACTTCCTACTGGCCAGACATCTACAGTTTAAGGTTGTACAAGAAAAATTCCCTTAGGTTCTGTGCTTGGGCTGCTTGCTGGAGGTTCCTGGTGTGGATGCAGGCTGTATAAGAGCTCACTGGAAGTACCTGGAGGTGCTAGAGCTAACATCAGCTTTTGTAAGACACTTCCAAGGTGTTGTTTCTCAAAACACTGTGGTTTTTCAAAAAAGAGAAAGACCTCTGCCTTTTCATTTGGTGCAAACTCCAAGCTGGTTGAAGCCTTTTCTGGACATGGCATATGGGTGCCATGCTGCTGACAAAAACGTCCTCGTGCTGTTCTCAGGGGACAAGTGCACAGGAATGCATGGGCCAGCCCTCAGCACTGCTGCAGGAGGAGAAGGGGATGGGAGGAGGACATCGATCTTCTCTTTTACCTCATATTGAAGGTATTTCCATCTCTCAAGTAAAGAACACATGTTGTAACACAGATGTTCTTCACTTGACACGTATTACAATAGTGAATTTGTCATTTTAAAAATATAGAAAGAGGGAAAAAAAGAGGAAGAAGCAGAAAAGAAAAAGGCAAAGAAAGTAAAGGTGACTGCACTTCACTGTGGGGAGCCTGTAGGATGAGAATCAATGTCTGGCTGTTGGTGGCTGAGTGCAGGCAGTGTCGAGTACTGCTTGGAGTACTGCAGGGCTGCGCTCCAGCCAGACAGGAAGGGAGCCCCAGCATCCGGACGGCACGAGAGATACCAGCTGTCTTTCCAGACACTGTTATCTGCTCGAATGAGGCACTGGGACCAGCTGAAGGACCTTCTCCAGGGAAAGGAGACACAGCCATGCAGTTAGCCAGTGGAGCAGAGCTGGCACCGGTCTGACCCCAGAATCAGCACAGCCATGGATGTCTCTTCATGGGCTACTGCCAAGGGATGATGCCTCGCTGGCCCAATGCATGTAGCCTCATAGAAGGCTGGCTGGGCTGGACTCTGGCTGTGTGATAGGTGAACAGATACGGTTCTTCCACATTTTCACTTGATTTAGAGATGATCAAGGGTGAGAACAGAAAGGTCTTCCTGGAGCTGGCACTGAACTCTGTCACTGCCTCAGCCTCCCTTCTGTATTGGTCACCACCAGCTTCACCTGTGTCACATTGCAGCTGAGTCCTAACACCCAACACTTCTGCCATGAAAGTCAATGTCCAATATATCCTCCAGGTCTAGCTGCTCATCATGATGCTCATCATCACTGTACATTCTGCTCTCTCCTTTTTTGCCTATGTTTGCAGAGAGTGAGGCACTATGGCATGAGTTAACCTGAGAGCTTCCCAAACTTCTCCTCCCCATGCCTCACTCCAAGCGTCCTACTCCAGCCTCTACACAGGTCCTCAGCTTCACAGCACCTCATGGCCCTCAATCCACTTCTCCTCTTCCTGCAAACCCCAGGACCCTAAGCATCATGGTCATGTCCAACAGCTTCTATCACCCTCTACCACCTGTGCTTTTCTCTTTTCTACCCCTGCCACAAGGAGGTTCAAGACCAGTTTCCACAGTACACATAAGAGTTTGGAAAGCTCCCCTTAGCCCTGGGTGGAGAAGTAGTGGGGGAAGAGGGAAAGGTGGGCAGGACAAGGCAAAGAGGTGAGGGGTGGGAGAATCTGGAGGCTAAGGGCATGGTTGGACAGGGGTGACTTTTTGCTTTTTGGATGTTATATTCAATTTAGCGATATATCTTTAGCTTCAACTAGTTTAATTTAGATGGGATTTTTTTTCATCATCTCCACAGGACCAAGCGTTTCATCCTAGAACTGACTGCTTTGTAGTTTACAATGCAGAATTTATTTCAATACAATACGATCTTAACAATCATATTTATAGGATTTCAGTTAGGATAAGTACAAAAATAACAACACAGTGCAAAGATAGATGGATATGGGTGGTAACTTGGTACTGAATAGCCAACATCAAAATGCACAAGTGATGACACAGGCATATAATTATCAAATAAAGTCTCCAAATGCAAATTATTGACAGAATCTTATATTTGTGTGCATAAAGACATGCTTCCTTCTCTTATCTGGAAATGCTATGGGTTGAACTTCTGCATCTGCTTTTCAAAACAAAAAAGACTCCTACGATGGAATTCATTAGTGCAGGATGGTCTTTATTTCCAGGGCAGCTGAAAAGGTAGTAAAAGCTGAATTATTCACTTCTCTTAAAATTTAAGTTTTGCAAACACTTGGATGTTTCATATCTAGAGGAAGAATATTCCCTTTTGGATACAAATAGTTTGATCCTGCAGCCACTCCACAACCATATGGAATGAAATTGAAAACAAAAGCCATTTTCATATCTGCTATCTGTCTTCATTTAAAAGGTGGAGCTGAGTGAACTTTCCTGTTAACTTACCCATGAACATTCCCATGAATAAAATTCTGTTTGCAACAGTCAGGCAACTGGGGCTCCCACACGGGGCACGGTTGGTACTGATGTGGCCATATTTGTTTTCTCAATTTTAAAGGCCTGGCATCTATTCATGTGGAGAATAAAGTGCTTTAAGCTCTCCATCAGCAAAGACTTATGCAGGTACCTTACTACAGAGAAAGACGACAGCCATGGAGAGGAACTGCACAATATATTCCCAACAAAACCTGTGGTGTGCATGAGTGTGAATCACAGAATGTGCAGTACTGATGGAGTTTGAAGGAACCACGTTGGATAGCTTCTATAAATATATTTTGAACTTATTAACTCATTTCATTTATTATATCTGCTAGGAGTAAAAAGGTAAAGTTTCCCTCCAGTATTCCTTTGGAGATAAAGTCCTGCTTTTTTGTATAGAAAGAATGTCATGAGAAAGGTTCTCCTTCCCAATGTGTGGTGTAGTCATTCATACAGTGAATGACTCAAGTGCATTCTGGAAGATGGCTGGGCCAAGGAGGCCAAATATTGTTAATTCAAAGAGCAAAAGTTCTTGAGAAGCACCACAGTACCTCAGGAGTGCATGCAGGCTGATGCTATTGGACTAGCAAGTGGTTAGCCACAGACAAAGTCAAACATCCTTTGTCACAATTATTCTTCTGCTAAAAGAATCACAGAACCACAGAATGACTTGGGTTGGAAGGGACTTTAAAGACCACCTCATTCCAATTCCCCTGTGAAGGTCAGGGATACCGCTCAGTGGACCAAGTTGCCCAGAGCCCCGTTCAACATGACCTCGAACACCTCCAGGGAGGGGGCATGCACAGCTTCTTCAGGCAGCCTGTGTCAGTGCTTCACTGTAGAATCAAAGAGTCCCTCTCCTGCTTTCCTGTAGGTCCCCTTTAGGTACTGGAAGCCCACAAGGAGAAGCCTTCTGTTCCCCAGGCTGAACAAGCCTAGCTCTCTCAGCTTTTAAAATCTAAAAACAAATGCAAAAACTTGTTATTTCCAATGATACATAACTTCCATTGTTTGTCAGGTAACGTCTGTCATACTGTATGTTCACTGTGTATCACTGCAGAAAAATAAACTTGCTTTTGTGGACCACAGAGACAAGCTGTTCCCTATGGTTTCTGTAGCTCTATTAAAGAATTCAGCTTTTCCCTTCTCCCTCCAGAAATCCGTTCTAGCTTGAATTTTTCTCTCTCAAATTTCTGTTTATAGATCTCAAATGCTGGTAAGAGTCTGCAGTTTCTCCTCTTACCAAACAAGCCCTTTCCATAGGATGCAGAGCGTCTTCCCTGGATTTCACACAAATGAGGCAGCCGTGTATATCCCAGTGCCTCACTCTATTTCTGGATTATCTGCTCAGCAGCAACATTTCAGCTGTTCGAGGAGTTTTCAAGCATCCTGCAACCTCCACTGGGTGCACTGAGGCTTTTATTTCACTGTTGGCTCCCCTGCTGTGCTGCCAATGACTGATGGCACACATCAGTCCCCCTGTGAGCACGATGGGCTGTGCATAGTTCACCAGGGACATCCCGTCGGTTTGTGAACCGATGCAGGAAATACTGTCAACTATGTGTTAGTGATATATCCCAGATCTTCTCATGACTCATATCTTTAAAGATTTTTTTAATTATTATTTATTCCAGCAATTGGTGATGACTGGAGAACACCAAATCCAGCTGAATAGCCAATAAGGATTTGTATTAAAATATCCTAGGCTAAAACTGACTAATTTGCTTCTGGAAGATTGGCTGAGAATTCATTTTGTTAGTTTCTGTGGCTATACCTTCACACAAAGCTTCAGCTGCAGCTGATTTCTCAGCACACACACATTTCAAGCACACACATCGCACACTCATGCAGCTCGCACACTCACGTGGATGTCTTGCACCCTCACACACACCTTGAGCACATATATCTGACATGCTTGCACTTACACACATGTCCAGCCCTTGTACACAGACACCTCACTCTCTCTTATCTCACACTCACACACATACCTTGCACACTTGCTCATCTTGCACAGACACACCTGGAACACCACAGAACCTCATGCCCATGACCACACCCAGCTCTCAGTCTTGCCTTGCACATCACAGAATCATTTAAGTTGGAAAAGATCACTAAGATCATCTAGTCCAACCACCAACACACGCCCACTAACCATGTCCCTCAGTGCCACATCTCCCCGGCTCTTGAACACCTCCAGGGATGGTGACTCCACCCCCCCCCGGGGCAGCCTGTGCCACTGCCTTTCCTCTCTTTCTGAGAGGAAATTCTTCCTCATATCTAACCTGAACCTTCCCTGACACCATTTAAGGCCACTTGTCCTATGGTTAAACCCTTCTCACATTCCTTGCACACAGCCAGTGCCTGTGCCACTCCTGCAGTGGACATTGAG
The DNA here is from genome assembly GCA_013399175.1 of Odontophorus gujanensis. Classification (NCBI taxonomy): domain Eukaryota; kingdom Metazoa; phylum Chordata; class Aves; order Galliformes; family Odontophoridae; genus Odontophorus; species Odontophorus gujanensis. The sequence goes on along the minus strand of VXAB01010069.1, from coordinate 7,021 downwards.
GGAACTCTCTCCTCATCCCCAGCTCTTCCCATGGCTGTACTGGACCTGTCTTCTATACCCACCGGAAAAAAACCTGGCAATGAAATGGAGGGTTCCTTTTTCGCTCAAATCTTTAGCATGTCAGGACAGTGCAGTGGGACAGAGGAACCTAGTCTCTTCCCATCAATCAATGTTTATTAATGAAGTATCACAAGCTTTGTCTCTCCCTGCCAGTAAGCTGAAGTTTGTTTTAACCACAGTTGATTTTACTGTTGCTTTACTGGTTAAAACATAACCAAACAGAAAGGAGGATGTGCTTGTTGACCACTTGTGTGTGGTCAGTAGGAGAGGAATCAAAAGCAAAAGCACAATCCTTGCAACCACCCCTGGCCACTGTCACCTTTGCCAATGGCCCTTTGAGCCCAGGTGTGCAGTGGGGCAGCAGTGTGCTGCTTTAATGAAATGCTATACTTGCCTGATCCCAAACACCCACTTGCTTCTGAAGGAGCCCAGAGCTTCAAGCTCCAATTTCTGAAGATGCTTTGCTTCCATTTTAACTGACACTGACCTCAGACAAGCTACACAACTAGCTGGAGGAATCTAGTTCATCTCATCCTGGTTGTAAGCTGATCTCACACTTTTCCAGCAGCTTCCTCCCCTGCAATGGGGCAGGGTCATCCTCAGCTTGCATGGGTAGTGCAGGACCACAGAGTGCCTGGGCACTCTGGTTGATTCCACAGCATGTGGAGCAGAGGATCTATCACCCTTACAGGTGCACCTCTTCCCAATCAGCCAGCTGAGAGCTGAGCTGCAGATAGCCAACAGGTCCTCGGTGTCAGTTTGATGTACTTCTGGTGGTTTCTTCCGAATTTGTAATGGCTCAATATACACAGTACATGAGGGTAAATCTCATAAGACTAGGGGCAGGCTAAAGAAAGAAAGCTCCAGTATTTCGATGACTGACCACCTCCTTGTTCTCCTTCTAGCTTATTGATAAGCAAAGAGGGCAATTTTGGGCTTTTGAGAGGTATTTGAGAGTAGAATATTACAGATATTCCATTAAAGAATAATTTACCAGGCCACCACTAATCTGGTAGGACCTGTTGGCTAGAATTCAAACTGACAGGTCCTGCAGCTAGCTGCAACTCCCCAGCTACACATGCAGTATCCCAGATCAGAGAGAAGTCCACAAACCGTGGAGAAGTGGTTAAAGCTATGATAATTGCTACAGTCCTGTATTTTCTACCAGCAGTTAAAACAGCCTATAACTCCTGGATGGAAAGAATTATTCCATACCACTGTCCATTGTTCTGCATCATTACCAGGAAACATGGTTATTACAAGATCGGGTCTCTTATGTTAACCCTGGAAAAGAAAAGAGATACATTCTGTTTTTAAAATATATTAAAGAAAGAAGAAAGTAAATCCTTTCTGATCTGATAAATTGCTACTGTACACACTCATCGAAGAAAGAAAAAAGGCTTCGTAAAGAACAACACAGGCATAGCATAAACCAAGAAAAATCAAAGTTAAGGCAGGCACTGTGTGCTCAGCTAAACCAGGGATAGCACATTAAACCTTTTCAAGAAAGCCAAAGCTGAGCTGCTCTGTGCAGCAGGTAGTGGCTCCAGCAGACAAATGCTGCCAAGTATGGCTCAGAGCTAGGCAGCTTTGCTTCTGTGCCTCTGTGTCTGCAGCAGTGCTCATCTTCTTCCTCCATGGGATAAGCAACATCCTGCAGCAGGATGTTTGAGGCAGTCCTGGGGGCAGGAGAAGCAGCAAGCCTGGAGCTCACTTCATCGCTTCCTCCAAGGGAAGGGCCAGTGAGGAGCCTCTTGGTCCCAAATGGACAGGGCTGCTGAAGCCTGATGAGGCAGACAAAATGATAACCATTACCTATGCTTTATTTTATAGAAGTGAAATGATGGCATTAATAAAACACAACAAATGGGTTCAGCACTGTAGCCTCCCTGTGTGACGTTCTCCTAGGGCAGAGGAGAAGGAGCTGTTTCCAAACTGTGTCACATCACATTTTTTCTTCTGCTTCAGTCGGTTTTCAACAGGAGGCAGATTTTCCCTCTCTTGCTATAAAGCTGTAATAGGAAGGACTGCAAGATGAGAATACAAAAGCTCCCAGCCTTTTTCACCTCACCGCCACCCCACAGGCCTACTTGCTCACCCACTCTAGGTCTTTGTGCCTCCTGCCATCCCTTTCTCATTGCCTCAAGAGGGGCTGTGGGGCAAAAAATAGAGGTGGTTCCCACTAGATGGTCAGAAATCAATTCTTCCTCTATGTGGCCCCAAACTCTGCTGTAAGGACAAGAAGAATAAGCTAGCTCTGCATCGCATGGATCAAACTGCCCTCACCTGCACTGGTAGATCAGCAGCAGCTCCGCACTTTGCCTCCATGCCTCTGAAGGCCACAGGTGGCTTTTGTCCAGTGTGGGCTCCAGAGCCCTTTCCCAGGAGCCTGCTGCTTTCAAGCTGGGTGGTATGGGCATTTTACAGACTTTCTAACTGGCTGCTGGGGCTGATGGCTGCTGGTTGCATAGAAGTAGGAATCAGAGTCACGTGGGATCAGGGCTGATGCTATCTGAGTGAGAGGACATGCCATGCTTGGGAAGACTCCTGGACACAGTGGTGCCCTGCTTCTTGGCCATGGGAATGGTGGTTCAGATTGAATGATTTCATGATGTGGTTGTGCATACAGTGCCATATTTGGGTTTCAGTGAAAAGTCAACAGGCTGTCCCACTGCTGAAGCCACCTGAAATATAGCTGACTAAAGCCAGCCTGTGCTAAAGGGCTTTTCACTTCCTAGCTTGCCTTATTTGGTTTTCCATGGATGAGTCTGCTCTTGCTCCCTCCATCCCTCTCTCTCTCTCTCCCCCTCTAAATACAAGCCTGTACGTAGCACGTGTAGACCAAAACTTCTGTTGCATACTTGTGGCACTGTTGGCTTATTTCCCTGGATTAAACTACTGCATGTTAAAAATACCCATATACGCTTCGATATTCAGGCAGCTCTTTTGCCAAATACTTCCTGGCAGTCTGATGGGCTGGGCTAGGTTTCCTGCTAGCAAAATTAGACAACAGCAATGTAGATCTAGTGTCCAAAGTCCTGGGAACCTAAATGCTCCATGTCAAGTAGTAGGAAGTCTCTGCTTATAAGAGGTCATCAGGACATAAATAAAAAGGACTTGATAGAATAGCTGAAACTAGGAAGGGAAATGCAATAATGCCACATCTTGGAAAACCTGGTGAATCTATGCCCAGACTCAGAGAAGGCTCGTGGAGAAGGTTGCTCTCGTGCACTGAAAATGATTTGTGGATTCAGGGAAGATTACAGCATGTTACAGGCAAAGTAATCACACCCTTATGGCTTGGCAGAAAGGTCTGAGATACCTTTCTTGTCACCTTTATTAGATTCAGCCTAACAGAATCTTGCCAGATACCTGCTGCTATCAGTCTTCTTCATCTGCACCACTTCTGCTCTACCACCACAGTGTCATCTAAAACAGTCCCAAAGTATTCCAGTTCTTTCAATAAGGAGCAAAACTGTCGCAGTGCCTCTGAGGAGGCTTATTGAAGTGGTCAGATATTTCTTCCTAGAAACTCTCTTCTCTTTCTTCACTCACTGAATCCAAAGCTTGCTTCTCTTCCTTGGATACAAACACTCAATTTCTCTCAATTTTAAAACACAACGTTTTAAAAAAATAATAAAATTAAAGATTTTAGTGGTAGCTATATCTGACAAAGGAATCTCAGCTGGGGCAATCAACTCCTTGCACTCTTCCAGTGCTGGAAGGGGTCTGTGTGGAGCCTTACAGCCTGTCAGCGGCCACCAGCACTGGGCTCTTGCCCTTCTAATGCTCTCAGTCTCCATTTTGTGCTTATGCATGTGAATGTGTCTACACAATAACTGCATGGGAGAAACTCACGTGGAAAGGGAGGGAGGTAGAGCATTTCCCTGCGTGTGCACAGAATTCAGAAAAAGTAAGCTTCATGTGACAGACACTAATAATAATTTAAAAGACCAAGTGAAGGCCACTGTGGTTGTCTAAGCTCACTTGCATTGTGAGCTTATGGCTCTAAGGCCACAGAGGACTCTGGAGGATTTCAGCTTTGTAAAGAGTCTCACTCTGAAGGCATGGCCAAATCATGCCATCTGGAAGGTTCAAGATCTGCTTCTATCTGGCCCCAAGGTTGTAGATGACTCTGCTACCTGAAGATCTACCAAGCCATGACTTGGATAGCAGACCTTGGCCAAAATCAAGAGGTTTATTTCAATTCTGGCTGTTCCATCACTGGAAAATAATACAGGACCATTTTTTTTTTCCTGATACATTTTTTACCCATTTTTCAGATTTGTTCGAGGTAAAAAAAAAAAAAAAAAAGAAAAAAAATATGCCCAGTTTCACAGTTTTCCTTAAAAATACTAGTTCTATATAGCAATATCAGTCTTAACTTGTTTCAGTTTCCATAGAGGTCTTTTTATAATTAACAACAACATTAAATCAAGAGAGCTGTTGTTTAACATTTCAGCACATTTTTGTTTGAAGTGATTCACTCAGCTCATTTTCCTGGAGAAGGTGATTTCTGGGCCCGTAATCCTCCAGGTATGCGTTTCATCTTCCAATATTGAGCTGGTATGGACACATGGAATGAAAATCTTATCTTGTTGAATAATACCTAAAACCCTTTCCAGAAAAATAAATAATGATTTGGCACATCTCCAGCTGTTAATGCTTTATGAGTAACCAACTCCTCAGTACCCAGAATTTTCATCCCTCTTCTTGAGTACAGGAATGAAGAATCCCAGGCACACCAGGTGAGAATTGGCAAAACCACTTGCCAAGTTTCTCAAGCACCACACAACATGACTTCCATTGGCTCTCGCTGGAATAACAAAAATCATGGTGGATTCTTCAGCATTCTTGTGGCTATCTCATGTCATCTCATGAGCTTGTTTGTTCTTTTCCTCCCTCTTTGAATTTTTACTTCAAGAACAGGTATGAACTCCATGCTCAATACAGGAGATGTATTTAATACACAACAGTTGTTCTCTTATGTGCAAGTGGTTTCTATAAAGAAACCATCTATCACTGCTATATATAAAGTCACATCTTTTTCTATATGGCCTGTCCTTGTGAACTGACATATGTGGGGATATATATTTTTCCCTGTAAAACAGGGAATGAGTGAATACCAAAGTAACTTCTGGAAGAAAGTTTCTAATTTGTGCTAAAGTGACTAAAATTGCCAAAATAACTTATGACCTGAATTATGTTTTCAAAAGGAAATGAGATCAGTGAAGAGATGTAGGTGACTAACCAAAATAACCTTAATGCTAATGTGGTTGTCCCAGACAATGTTTTAGATCTTCATCCTTTCTCCTGTCCTGTATGAGCTGCACATTCATACTTCCAGCAGTGACATTCCCTGGATTAATACATCCATAGGATCTCCTTAGAGATTTTGAAGCTACCATGAGCATCCCAGACCTACAACATACTTTACACACCAAACCAGTATGATTCCTTACTAATCAGGAAATTATAGTTGACTAATGGGGATATATAAAAACAAATATGTTTCGTGGAAATATTTTTGACTCTAGAAACCTTTATCAGCCCCCAGACTGGAACTTGTTAGGCAGTATCACAGGCTTGGTGTCTCCTGGCTGTAGCAGATGGGCAGCTCAACTCTGGGTCAGAACCAAGGCTCCCAGGCACTACTGCACATCTGGGCATGTGGCAGCTCTGGGGATCCCAGAAAGGATGGGACCAAGGGGTTCCCATTTCTTCCAATGGGAAATTAGGGAGTAGTCAGAAAGCTGCAGTTAATTTTTAACGCTCTGAAAAAAAAAACAACACTATTTCTCAAAAACTTAGAAGGCTAGAAGGAACCATGGCACTGCAGGCAAGCTGTATCGTGAACACGTAGACTGAGATTTTACATGTTGTCCTGCAAGGCAGCAAAGAGTCCCAGCTTCTCCTTCCTGCCAGGGGGGAGGAGAGAGCCCAGTGCTACCAGGGACAGCATCCTCTGTGGATATCCACTGCCTGCTCCAAGCAACCAGAAGGTGAACAACCATGTTGCTATCTTTAGACATTATCCAAATACCTGGGTTTATAGATAAAGAATAGCTTCCTCCTAGCTGAAGCTCCAGTTTTTTTCTTTCTTCTTAATTCAGCACATAGAGCATTCCAGTGGAAGAGATGAATCTCATGTATTTATCACCGTTGTCTGTTCATAATCAGATGCTCTCAGTAACAAAGATCCAGATTCTTTTGTGAACCTTCTTAACAGGTCTTAACTCCCAGCTTCTTGATACCTGCAAGTGAGCAATAAAAAATAATCTCCCAAGAGGACCTCTGATCTTAAAACAAATGCTGTTTAATTCACCACTCATTAGGAGTGTATCTGGATTGATTTATTGAGCACTTCTGACCCTAAATCTTTTGAACAGCATTCCTTCACGATTAAGTAGAGAATGGATTTGGGCAACACTTCTGGCAGGCAAGAGAAATCAGTGATTCTTAAAAACATTCATATCATGTAACCTAATAAAAATATACTACATGTAGGCATGCATTTGGTCATGTTGGCTGGATATGCTTTCCAGCCAGGGCTCAGGTAAATTCTGTAGTAAATAGGGCCATAACAATTCATTAATTATACATTTGTGGTTGTCCCACCTTTGTGTATTTTGGAAAAATGCAGCCACATTCAATCAATCAGAAAAATGGTAGTATCTGTGGGTCCAAAGGAAATCAGTGTTTTTGGTAAGAACATGACAGCCCATGGCAGCAGAAAACATTATATCCTCTAGGGGATCAGTTTCTACTTGCTCCTTAATATTCAGAGAACAGATACATGGGAAAAAAACACTATCCCAAACATCTCTTATGTGTGACTGGCTATAGACAAGTGTTTTCTAGATGTGAAAAGCAAACTTCTTTACTAGTTGTACCCAAGCAATTAAGAGCTTGAAGAGACTTGGTCTCTGCTCTTTTATCTGTAAACAAAACAAAACAAAAC
>VXAB01010068.1:3345-16639 GCA_013399175.1 Odontophorus gujanensis | reverse complement strand
TTTTTTTTCTATGAGTTGGCATGGTTATTTAATTGTTAAATGGATACGCTTCTGGAAACATCTGACATTCAGCAAGCGATTTCAAACTGACACTGAAAACGTGGAAAAAACTTCAAAAAAAGCTTTTATTAATTGCTTTGGTTCTCTGAGCATAAAACTTGCCTGTGTTAATCTAAGCTATATTTATCATCCAGTAAATTATAACGCTAAAAATATAGCCAGTCTGAGAAGCCGATCGCAAAGTTTTTGGCTTCTGGAAGGAACTCCCCTATTGGTGATGCCTCCGGTCAGGGACACGTACATAGAGGGTTAGCTGTTTGGATGTGACCTGAGGCAAAATATTTGATTCTTATCTTCTGCTTTGTGAAAGTGCCTGCGGGTGTCAGAAAACCTAGCTGAACTACAGTGTCTCTGCTGTTAAGTATATAATATTTAAGACCTTTAATTTGTTTTGTCATTTTCAGTGGAAAAGTAACCGAAGCAAAGCTGTTTCGCTGTCCCACTAGCCTCGTTCTGAAAGAAATGGGGAGTTGATCAAAGTTTTGAATACTGGATTGTGGTGAGAAAAACAAATACCGGCATACACTTGACATAAAGGAACAGGCTTTTACATGAATAAAAGCAGAAGGATGAGTTCCTATTAATCCTGTTTACATACTATTTATTTTTTAGGAGCATTGGAAATTCTAACTTGGATTTCCAAACTTTTTTTTCTCCATCACTTGCAGCATAATTCACGTGGCTGTTACGTGTAATTACTTGGGGGTAGGCTCTCAGATGCATTGTGCACCGTAAGGAAAAACCCCTATCAGTTCAGCTCACCAGAAATAGTACTTTGATAGAACAATCCACATTGCTAACGCTTCCCTCCTATTTACTTATATAATGATTTGCTTGTTCGTTTAATGGATGGCAACTTCTGAGTCACGACCTGAGCCACTGATTGAGCACCTGGAGAAAAGACCCAGTCAGCCCTGGGAGCACAGGTGAAGGTAATTCATCTGAGCAATTGGAAGGGGTGGAGCCAGGCTCCTCTTAGGCCTCATTTAAGGGCTGACTGCTGCTGAGGAAGGATTTCTTGTGTTATCAGAATTAACTAGGGTTGGTAGTGATAATAAGAAGGAGAATGGCTTTAAACTAAGATGGAAGTTATAGGTTAGTGATTAGGATGAAGTTTTTCACTGAAAGAGTGGTGAAGCACTGGAACAGGTTGCTTAGAAAGGTTTTATGGGTGCCTCATTTACGGAGGTATTCGAGGCAAGGCTGGATGCGGCTCTGGGCAGCCGGTCTAGTGGTTGGTGATCGTGCCCGCGGCAGAGGAGCTGAAATTAGGTGATCCTTGATGTACTTTTCAACTAAGGTCTTTCTATCTGTGATGCTATGGTTCTACGCTGTGCTTCTATCTGCTCAAAGTTGAGGATAAAATCGAAGAGCGACATTTGTTGATCTGCCGGTTTTGTACCTTTTTTTGTACACTTTATCTCTTGAGTAAACTGCATTTTGTAACTCAGAAATTAACGTCTTTCTAGGCATTCAAAATCTCAGGGAGGGCGAGTTAGGTTTCTGATATAGCTGTATGGAACTGTTAAACTCAGGAAAGTACGTACCGATGCAAATGCGTAGAAACCTTTTCAGAGGATACGGACCCGGGGGCTGACAGAATATCTTCGCTTCATCTGAGCTTGTAAAATTTTATTTAGGATTTAGCTTAAAAAAAAGAAGTATTTAACCTTTTTGAGAGTTTTCATTAAACTGTATCGGGTGAGTTCTTACCTGATGTTGTCATATAAATGCTGGAATATGAGAATATTTCAGTCCCACTCTGGCGTGGGAGGGAGTGTCTGTTTGACTGATAGTGGAAAGCACTCGAAAGAGAAAGGAAAATCGGTTGTGAGAGGTAGATATCGGTTGTGCTATTTTGCACTGTGTATTCATTTGATAAATTTCAATTATAACGTTTGCAATTAATGTTAGCAGTTACAATGCTAGCTAGCTGAGACAGTGTTATTAGTATACGGATGGTCTGGTTGTTGCCGAGTGATGAACGCATATTACTAGCGGAGTCTTTGTTGAGATTTTTCTCTTCCGTACTTCTCTTAACTGTGCTCGTTGGAACTTACTAGAGCTCCGGAAGTGTCGGCCCAGGGCACACGTTCAAGCCACTTCTTCCTCGCCATTTTTGTACAAGAAGACAATAAATTTGTTTGCATCGTATAGCAAGTCAGATACAAGTTTCCCCGTAATTCTGGCGGTGATTTGATATCCGTGCCATTTCTAGACCAGTAAAAACATAGGGATATGCTGGTAGTGAAGCAAAAGAAAATCGCCAGGCAAGATATCTGTCTAGTCTCCCTTCTAAAAGATGAGAGAGAATGATTTGTTATCCATCTTCTAAACTGAAAATCGGCTTAGAGATAAATGAGAGGAAATGCGCTGTAACTGGATCAACGGTGTACTCAGATTCGGATATTCCAAATTGAGTCTTTGATAGAGCAATTTCTTTGAGAGCAAGAGTATTCAAAGACAATAGATAGATCACTAACTTTGGTTAATATCGGCAGTTGACACGATCTCTTAGCCAAAACTGCCACCAAAAAATGACTCATGTTGGAAAGGGCCGCCTGTTACAGAACTCACTTGTTGATAGACTGAGAGGCAATGGGGAATCTAGATTGTCTTGCTAGTTAAGTCGCATCCCATTTACAGTATTACAGGTGTTTCGGTCTGTGTTATGTATGGTTTTTGTGTGTTGTTTTGTTTTGCTGTTACTTCTATTTTTTTTTAATTTTCTGAGCTTCATTTCTGAAGTAGGAAAAAATACTTTCCCTCAAGAAAATCACCAGAATGGTGAAGGTAAGTTCTGCTGAAACAGGATTTTTAGCTTCCCCGTAGGCTTTGCTTTCATATACCTTAGATAATATGAGAAGCGATTACCTGGGTTTGAAAAGTTTGTAAACTTGAATGAAGCATTACTAGTTCTATGTTGGGTTCGTTCTTGCATTTCTTTATGCGAATCGGTAGATCCACTGTGCAATAGTTGATTTATGCTGAAATTCAACAAACTGCGTTCCCCTGACTCAAGGAGAAGACCGGCCTTATCTACTGTAGCTCACAGACTCCAAACTGCATGTAAGGGATGAATAAAATGCGTAGAAATAAATCAGTTGAGTTAATGGCGTGGTAAACGAAATGAAAAGAATTTGAGGACAAGGCAAGAAAGGTTTCTTGAGCTCAAGAAAGCAAGTGATCGGCAGTTAAACAGAGCAACGAGCGACAAAACTCACTTATTCAAGTTTCAAGACTAACAAGAAGGCATATACAGGCAGAGATTTCAAAGTATTAGTTTCTAGACTCCGCGTGGTTTGGATGAGCTTCAGAAGATAAGCTGAGAAAAGAGTAGAGGCAAACGGCAAGTCTTAACGTTGTACTGCAGCCTATGCTAGTGGTGGTCTGAGTCGACGGAGAGAGTACTTACAAAGTGAATATGACTCTTCTGAGGAATTTTTCACTTCTTCTCAGTAACAGGCACGTTGCACACCTTTTAAATCACCTTCCTCATTCAGCGTCTTTTCCCTACTTCGATAGCATGAATTTGGAGGGTTCTCCTAAAAGGATGCTAGTACATAGTAAATGTTAATAAAGGAGCGAGAATCATTATCCTTGTATCTTTCACGTGCTAACACAAATCCAGTGGAATTTTGGCCTTTTTTTTTTTCTTCTGTTTAGAAGGTACTGCCAGTCTCTTGGAGAATTTCAAAGCATTAAAGCTGATAGGTTTCCCAAGTAATCACGACTGCCTCGTCCTTCCTAAACTTCCCGACATCAAGATTTCAAAAGAGTACATGTAGCTCTCTGTGTTTTCCGATACTAAATAAAGTTTGATATAGTTTAACTAGAGATGTAGCGTGGTCTTTCATTCAAATGGCATCATTAGTCCCACCGAAAGTATTGAATATACTTCAGTTGTCATGTATGTGTTGCCAAACCTGAAGTATGTGGGGAACAAATCTGGCCTTTAAATGTACATGTAAACATAAGTAATGTCAGGTCTGCATCCCGGCTACTAAAGCTGCGATAATTTTCCGTTTGCACTTCTGTGATTTCAGGGCGTAGAGACTTAAATGTTAAGAAAGGTTAAGCTGGACGCAACAGGAAGTCGAACGTTAAATACTTCTTACACCATACTTCCGTTTAAAAGAAGAATTAAATAGCGGAGGAAATGCTAAATCAGGGCTTGAAACGGTGATGGAGCACCCCGCGGAAAGGCAGGGCGAACCCAGTGAAGCCCAGGTGTGTGCGATTTCCACTTTGTTTCTAGCCAAATGGTGGAATAAATAGGTTAGTAAATTTAATTTTGGTCTGTACTAAACATATGTAAAATGCTCTGTCTACTGGGATACATTTTTATATTTATTTAGCCTGGTAGGAGGAAAAAGATGTTGATTGAACTGCTGTGTATACTGTAGAAGCACCTGAAGATGTTGTCTGTCTCTTTCTAATGCCTTTAAATGTATCTTTTTCTCTCTCTGACAAAAACAGGATGCAAAACGGATCTCGAAATACCTGGATGGCTTTTGGCAGCAGTTCCCATCAGCCGGCCGATATCCTTCCTCTTCTCTACAGACAAAGTATTTTAGCTACCCGTTCGCTTAGGTCTTACGCAGCGAATGCATGGACTTCTTTCCGCATGAATTTTTCAGAATATTCCGCCGTTCCGCCTTGCAGTCTTTTTGAAAGTAAGAGTTGTCCTGTTTGTACTCCCCAAATATGATTGCCTGCGTGCAGTTACTCTTTTATGCATCCTGCCTTGAAGGTCGCTCTTCGTTACTTTGAGTTATCTGCATAGAGGGCACGGTATGCATTTAGGATAGTTCTTCTCAATATTAACAAAACCTTCTTCTGTTGTCTACTGAATTTTCCTGAGCTCTTCTTCACACGATCGCACAGAGATTGGGAGAGATTCAGGTCAGCTGGGAATCTTCTGACAAAATATCTCTGCACGTGAGAAGGTACGTAGTTGTAGTATAGGAATTTTAACCAACGGAGCAAATCCAGCAAAATTTTGTTCATTTAGTTTGTTCCTCTTCATCTCTTAATTCTTGCTTAAGACGTGAGAAGGCTTTGGCAAAACTTCACGAACAGGTCTGTAGGAACTTGCTGTTTCTCTGAGAAATTGTGTTGACGACCGATGCGCGCTCCTTTTGCTTGATTAGCTGTCCGTCACACAAGAGGGACAAAATTACTCTCTGGACTCCTAGATTTTCCCAGACTATCATCCAGCACAAGCAGATCAGCCTATGTTTACGTGAAAGAATACGGTGTCTTACGCTTATGCTGGTATTTCTATGCAATTACTGGGATACGGGGTTTCTGCGTCTGTGAAGACAACGGCAACCTTTATTGAAGGGTTCATGTTAATTAGAACTGATAACCGAAGAGTCTGCAAGGGGAAAGGACTCTCTCCTTATCGCTGGTCCTGCGGAGAAGTCATCCATCGAAGAGGACGGGGAAGGTAAATCTTGGCCACTCTGAGCTCAAACTAAGGCTTTTTACTGGAAACAAGCTGACCTAATTTACGGCGTGGTTAAATGTACTCAAATGAAAATGTAAGGTGAAAATGATGCAAAAATAACAAACCGGAATGCCTGAGTTTACTTGGCTGTGGGCCACAAGAAAAAATTATTTAGAGGAAAGATATTTTCAATCTTGATGTTCGATACTGATCGAAAAGCCTTAGAAGCAACTGATTTGGTCCTATTATTTAATTTCAGCGCATACGACGCGTCTCTCTAAATTGCTTGTAATATAATCAGAAAGCACTGACCTCTAACCTACGTGAATATCATAAATAATAGATTCCGGTTTGCTGAATCTCCTGCTAGAGAAATGCCGGAGTGATAACATACGAGTTATCTCGCTCTGTCTTCTGCTTTCTCTTGCTTGTAGATGTGGCAAGATACTACAGTTCTTTGCAGCTTCAGAGCGTTACGTACGCAGTATAGATACGGCTGTCCCGAGCGTTTTGAATATTCTCCTCATTCACCCAACCATTGAGTGCCCATCACGTATTTTTTAAAATATAAATAATTGCAGAGCAAATAATTTATGAACTAGCGCGGAACATTGATTGTGAAAATTGAGAAGCTTTTTCATGATTCCGTGCTACTTTTTTTCATTCAAGGGAATGGTTTTTTGTTCATGCGAGTCATTAGAGTAACTCCATAGATGGCAGAAGTCTACTTTCTGGCATTTATTTTTCTCCTTGATTCTCAATTTGGTTCACTTCAGATTTCAGTACGACTTCTACAAGGCTAACAGAAACGAGTGAAAATGACAGTGTAAGGAAGCACGTAGGAAAACCGAGCAAAATCCAGGTAGAGTGGAACAGTTATTACCTTCACTAGCATTGTATCGTGAAAATATTATTTGAGAATAAGAAAGCACTGACAAGTATTACTGTTCTTCCATGCCAAAAATGTATTTTTTAAATGCGTTGTATTTTCCACTGCGATGTATATGGAAAAGTACAAGGTACGATATTCTCATCGTAGCTCTTCACCGAGTAATTGCCCTAGAAAAAAAGGTCAATCCCGTGTGAGATTACTTCTACAGTAATTATAGTTAAGATGCGCTCACGTAGCTCTTAAGTGGTAATATCTGTATTTCTTTGTTTTCCACACGCACACGCGCACACACAAAACAACAAAAAAACAAAATAAAAACACTTTTAAAGATATACGAGACAGCAATGAATTAAGGTGACTCTGGGTTTTTAAAGTACTGTGATTTTCTAATTTTACATAGCCTCCTAAATCATATAGTTCTCTATCTGAGAGCAAATCAGAATGCGATTTTGCTAAGGTTAAGAGAAGTAACAGGTAACTCTGGGAGAGGGCAGATGTACAGACCGTATGTTTATCTAGTGATGCGATACACAATGGTTCAGTTGCTTGAAAAGAGGATCTGTTTATTGGAAGTAACGGGATTTTTCCCCCTCTTTTTTGACTCCCCGAAGTCTGTCTCAAACAGATGGACGTGATCCGACAAGGCGAGTAGAGCGCTTCAGAATTGGATGTTAAACCATTTACGTTCTCGGCTTCTGCTCATCAATTAGAAATAATAAAACATGTCTCATACAGAATTTCTTTTTTTCGAGACCCGAGGAACATAAACATAGTAGCGTAGAAGCCCGAAGCAGGCAACTAGAAGCATAGGAACAGCGGAAAACTTCATCTTCTTCCAGAAGGCCTTGAAAAGCTGTTGGAAACACAATGAATACGATAGAATCTCTGCTGGTAGTATGTGTGATACGTGGTTCTTCGTTTTAGACGTTGCGATTGATTTGATTTGCTGCAGTGTTTCAGGTGAGGAGTTGCAGCTTATGAAGTTCTGTGAACGTGGATAAGGTGCGTTCAACAGGAAAAGTTCATTCACTGTTCACGAACAGAGTCGAACGGAGCTGAGCTGGTCCAACCTCTAGCCAACCCGTCTGTCATACGCCTTCCTTTGATTCTTTCAAAGGTATTTTTTGGTTGAAGTGTAGTATATCCGTACATTAGTCCAAGTAAAATTCCACAGAGCAGAGATAATATCCAATTTCTCGTTTGCCCAAATATAATTTCTGCTAGCAGTGGAACAAAAGGCACGAGGAACAGCGCATTAGTGAATCTTTGGACGTTACAGCGAGTCCTTGAATTCCGTGAACCCAGTTTTAATGCGCCCTTTTCCATTAAGGCGGAAGGGGAAAAGGTATCTGACCTGTTTCTGCCCCATTGCAACCGTTTTACAAATGATGATTTGCTTTAACCTTGTACTGCTGAAAAAAGTGGAACATTGTTAACAATCTGAGTATGAATTCCGATAGAGTAGGCTAACTAAAAGTCAATTTGATTACGTATGTTTGTGTGTGTTTAAGAAGAGTTTGTTGTCTCAGTCATAGTCCGTAGACGCTTCTACTTCCTGCCCTACTCTGGTGGCTTTGTATATCGTTCGGGGAGCGCAAGTGCGTTCTTTAGAGTTTTAAGAATAAGTGAAAAATACGTTTTTCCCTCTTCCCTATTGCTGTCGCCTTTGTAACGGTTTCCTGGATTCCCAATCCCGTTCTTGTGGCGGTCTCCATCACGGAAGCTAGAATCGAATATCAATGCCGATGCATGCTGTGAAACGGTAGTCAGGCGCGTGACTAAGTTATTGGCACGTGACGTTTTGGTCCACAGGGCACTCGTGGATTCCTCAAGCAGTATTGGAAGAGAAGAGGAACAAGCAAACTAGCAACGCTGAACAAGGCGGAACGTTACATTTGACTGCTGGTGGCAGGTAACTAAGAAATTCATTTTGGGGCTAGGAAGACATTCTTCAATTCTTCCTTTTCTGTGTTACACCCATAAGTTATGTTGTGCAAATGAACCTATTTACTAATCGATGGCCCGAAGAAGGGTAGTAATAACTATGCCACCGGAATCTACTAGAATTCGAGAAACAGCAGATCAATGTATGTCTTACGTAATTCTAATCTCAGTCACCGTCGTGAATTGGTTTGGCCCATGAAATGAATTAAACTAATGCATTTGTATCATTCCCTAATCGTTTTGTAACATCTGATCCATTTTATTTTATGCTTTAACTCCTGGTGAGCTTACGTCGGGTTATGTCTTGAATTGAGCTCTCGAAGCTAATCAAATACTTAAGGTCAGTTATTCAACTATAAATAGTTAATGACAATAACTGGGCTTACTCAGGCTACTTCAGTTTTACGCTGTAGTAATTTAGGTACGAATTTGACCGTTGTGAGGAATTCTGTTCCTATTTGGTGGGTGGCACTTTCTGATTTTTATGAAAATTTCATTTTATTCCACTTGCCGTAGGCAATTGCTTTGTCTAGTTTAATGCGCTTAAAAGGCTGACGTTGCTCTGCAGGTATTCTTTGGCTTGCGCTGGTCTGTGATACGTTTTATGTCACGCCGTTTCTTCAGGTTACGATGAGACGTTGCCTCAAAGGGTTTCGCTTAATGTTACCCTGTCTCAGGCGTTCAGAATGGTCTCGTGTTGTCAGCAGTTATTCTTTAGGTTTTTGACCTGGTAATATTTTTTGTGCTTTTCTGAGGTGTAATTTATGAACTGTCGATTACGAAACGTGTCAAAAGAATACCATGTTATTATCTCCGCCTCTGAGAACAAACTTGGCTTAGCCTGCCCTGGCCCAGTTCTCCGTATTTTGGGCGTTTAAAAGAAAGAATTACAGCCTAAGCACCGTCAATGCCGTGAGTACGGTATTATCAGTTTGATCTGCGTGGCTGTCACGGGAACAGCGATGGCAGCGAATCTTCCGCTCTTCCGCACCGGTTAAGGACAGGGAAACGCATACGCTTAGGGAAATTCCGAGAGATGAGTTATCTACAGAGGACCCTCTCTGTTTTTTCCCCTTCTCTTTGCAAATGAAGAATAAAAAGAAATGACGTTCTGACGGTGTAATTCAGTACTTTGATGAAGGTGGTGTCATGGTTGTATGATTTTTGGTATCGGTATTCCACATCATAACAGCATGTAGCGTATTAAGAGTTAAAGAGTTAATGCTCCAGCTCCGTGGATCATCGACAGTTACGGGTATACCTGTCTCAGAAGAGAAGAACTACGTTCCCCAGAGGACTGTGCGATGCTTTGCATTTTTACGTGTTTCCGCTCGGAGGGAAAGATAAAAACTGTCGGTGGTCACGGGAGGCTTTTTTTTTTCTTTGGGGATCGACGCAGTAGCGGGTGCTCGCTGCCGTCTCTACTCCGGCGTCTAGCGTAAGGCCTTCGGTTTATCGGACACTCTCTCTTGCTCATTTTATTTGATTTATTAGCTTCAATTCCAGTTATATTGTATTATATTGAATTATTTTGCTTTCCGATATCTCATCTAGTAAATTAGCTTTCCTCCTCAGATCGTTGCCGCTGTTTTGTTTCTAGGCCCATCTCCCTTCTCCCTTTTCCCTTTCTCCCTTCCCATTTCCCGGGGCGCGGGTCCGCGGGTCACCCGCACCAACCGTCACAGAACCGGGCCGAACCAGCCCGTTAAACCGTTGACGGGTGGTCTGACAGTCATCTCTACGGAAGAGCAGACGGTGGGAGAAGACTCAAGGCAGATTCCCTCCCCCCAGTAGATTCTTTCATTCCTGCGTGCGGTTGGCACGAAAGGGAACTTGGCAGCGCAAAGTGCTTACTAGAAATGTCTTTTTTGGAGAGGGAGCCGAGGATTTGTTATTTTTGGAGGGGTTTGAAAACTACAGAAAAGATTTCTGTTATTAGGTGTCTGAAAGGACGCTCGGGCAAAAGAATCAAGATGTCTTTTTTCCTTATCAGGTTCTTGAACTCCTAACAAAGAGACGATGTGCTCAAGCGTGTGGGAAGTCAGGCTTTTGTTTAGCTTCTCCTTTACGTGTCCTTCTCCCACCGCAACCTCATGTGGCGCTTTAAAATCGGCAGTGATGAACTGAGAAGTTACTGCAAGTCTCTGGGCATACGGCAGCGGTGGTCTCGAGGAGCGAGCAGAGAAGTGGGTGAGCCGGAGCTACGCTCTCTAAAAAGTGAGTACGGAAACGGGGACCGAAAGAAACGTTTCGTTTGGCCGAGAGCAGATACGATGCGGTTTCCAGACCGATGGAGAGATGTCTGCTTTGCCGGACCTTTTCAGAGCGGCTAGGGAGCGCGGAGGAACAAGCCCCTCGCGACGGGGGCATGACGACAGGCCGCTTCTAAACCGTTGTGGTTGCAGCTTATTCTCCAACTGTATGCAACGCTCCCGATTGAGCGTTTTGATTCTGTGTACCCCTGTGCGATTACTCGAACTACTGTGGCCGTCTCGGCGTTTAAACGCAAGACATTTTTGTTTAAGTCTTCAGAGGACTTTTTCCCAACAGTGGAAGCGCGAACCTCTCTTTCACTTCAAAGAAACAGTTCTTTGCGGAAAGCCACAAACCATAAAATGTTAGCAGGTTATCTTATTGAGATGTAACAGGAAGGAATGATCAAATAATTCCTCTCCAAATATGAAAATATATGGAAATTATATGCGAGGATGAGTTAACTTAGGAGCGGTTCAGAATCTGATGCTCTAAATTAGGTGGGTTTGATGAAACAGAATTTTGAGAGTGGGAGGGTGGAAGAATAGGTGGACGTATGTATTTCGAGCGGCTTAAGTAAATGCGAATGAACCCTGCATCTGAACAAGGGGGAAGGAAACGCTTCTGTTCCACTGTAGCAGTCGATAAACATTCAGCTGTCTCCAGTTTGAGACGTGGTTTCCCACGGTACCAAAATGGTACGTAGGGCACGTATTTAGTTCCTATACTTACTGCTGTTGATTCTTACTAGCTGTCTGAGATCATTTCTGTTCAGTGTACAGTTTTAAAGGCAACATTTATGAAGAAGCACTCCGTGGCGTGAGCACGTGCAACTCCATTTCAGGGAAAGAAGCTATCAGACCCCTGAACTGAACGGTGACTGTGTTTTCACCATCTTTCACGGGATTAAGATTGGGGTACGGTGATAGAGAAGAAAAAACAGAAGGCCTTTAATATTTTTTAACTAGCTAATTAATGGGATCTTTTGGTGGTGGGTTCGTGGTGGGTTTTTACTTATTTATTTAGTTGGCTTTTTTTTTTTTTCCATTTCCTTCAAAGCGCAGAAGCGCCAAGGACAGAGAAAAAGGCCATCTAATTTTTAGTATGCTGATATTTCATCAAGGCGGAACAGTACTTTATGGATACAGTTTAACACCGTATCCATAATTAGGAAAAACGATTGAGTTTTGAAATCTTTTGCAGAAAAACTGGCTTCATTGTATCGATGAAGCGTACTGCTAAACCCCTCAAACCCTTCCCATCCTTCAACCTATTGTCTGTTTTCAGAACGTCACAGCTCTAAAATTCTTTGTAAGGTTTCCCTGCAGAGTTTCAATAAGGAGTATTAATCCAGCGGTAGCGAGAATCCGGAGTCAGAGAATGAGGTTTCTAAGATTCAACTGCTTGTTCAGCCGCATCGAATCGTAAACGTACCGGTTCAGAGACTAACGTCTTTGCAATTGCACTTATTCTCCACGAAGCCATTTAAGTGGATCTAAAGGATGGCTGGAAATTAGATCTTCCTCCTGAACTGGACAAGTACGAGTTGACTATTAACTGCTGGATTGCTGGTTTATGTGGGTATTTCAGTTTACGTGGACACTTGCGTCATTATACGAGGTTTGTTTAATTTTAGTGTTGATGTCTGTAAGACTGTCTGACAAGGTCTGAACGTTAAGGAAAAAGACGCTCCTTGTATTTTATGCGCTTTTAATACGCACATAAATGAACCGGCTACCAGCTCTTTTATATGATGTCTTTTCCTGATGTAGATACAACTAACATTTTAGACACTGGCATGGTTAAACAGAAGTTTACACACAAGGAGATAAATGTTCTGTAAGAGATCTGAAGTACTTTATATTTTGTAATGGTATATTCTGTTTCTCTAGCCTTCCTTCTGCTTCTCACTGGCTGCATTCATTAAAATCTGTTCAGATCACGATAATGTTTTCTGTAAAGGTATGGGTGGGTGGGGATGATGTTATGCCATTAAGGTATGGCATAAATTGGACTTCTTCGGTACATTCAGCATGACTAATGCTCCAACTACAGTTATCTAAATCAGCGTGTGATTTAAAAGCCTTACTTGTTTCTTAATATATCGAAGTATACTTTGTTATCTGATGCAACAAACTATCTTTGCAGCTGAGAAATCACTCTTCGTGGCGACGACTATCAACGGGCAATATTCTGTACGTGACAGATTTAGACTTCCCCGAAAGCTGTTTGAGGACGTTGAAAACGAACGCCTAAAAATGCCTCGTATTAGCAGTCAGATATGCTTGGGGAGCTAACCTTCATCAGTAACTTCAGTAACTCATTGATTATAAATAAACTCAGTAACTCTGTGGTTTTAAGTGAGAATTCAATAGGAGAATAGGCATCTGTCTACATACACAGTCACGTAAGAAGATAATCAGCCTAAAGAACACGGTCCCTACACTGCGGTATCTTCAATGAAGTGCTGCAAAATAAAACCAGTCGTTCGCTTAAAGCTGCTTCTTTTTTGTCTTGTTTTGTTTTTTTTTTTGTTTGTTTGTTTGTTATTCATGAATAACATGATATAGCATATCATGAATAACATGATATAACATGAACACAATTCATAGATTCATAGATACATCAGGTTGGAAAGGACCTACAAGATCATCTAGTCCAACCATCCTCCTATCACCATCCCTACCCACTAA
>VXAB01010067.1:164202-247794 GCA_013399175.1 Odontophorus gujanensis | reverse complement strand
GGCAACCTTTCCACATGCACATTTCATAGCTTTATGGCCTGTTGTGTAATAATACAACAGGCAATGTTTTCTTTATTGTTTACCTTTGTGGATGTCTAAAGATGGCTTTCTCCATGCTGATTCAGTGGAGTTTTGAGGCCATCTTTTCATGGCAGTAAGCACAGCTTTGTGCCACCAAAACATGCTGGCTTCGGGTTGTGTTTCTACTTTGAATACTGGTTGTGCTTTGGTGGTGTAAATCTGTATGCTTTATGAGTATGAATAAAGAAAAGCAGTAATGTGCATTTAAAACAAATGGCGTCTCATATGGCCACTTAAATCTGGTTTCCATTCATATCTCATATTACCTGTACCCTCAATTTCAGTAGTGAGTTTTGTACCTATGTTATTTACCCACAGTCCATTCTCAGACATCCCCTCCCCTCTGTTTTGTATGAGTGCAAGGTTGTTTTGCAGTTCCTAACGCCCTTGTATTTCTTTACATTCTTCTCTGTGACTCTTCCACGCACTAAAGCTCATCATGAGGAAGGTATGTGAGATGACTCCCAAATTCCCATTGTTCAGAAATAGCTCTGATGTGGTCAAGAGTAGGCGAGATGTTAAAGCGTAAGAGGAGAAAAAAATAGATAAAGGAGTCCAGATTTAAACTTCCCGTTGTGTTGGATTCTGTACTCCCTTCACTCTGTATCTTGTCACTTAATGTTCCAGTGATACTATGCAGTCATAGTTGCATGAAAACAAAGTGTCAAGCTGCTGGGTAATCTAAAGCTCTTAGAAAGCTTGGAAACCCTCTGCTCTGAGACTGCTTCACTGCGAGGCACAAAGTTTTAGATCTCTAGTTGGGTTGGGTGAAGTCCTGGTGAACCTGTGGATGTGCCCATGACTGGTATTCCTATGGCAGCCTTTCCACATACACATTTCATAACTTTATGGCCTGTTGTGTAATAAAACAACAGGCAATGTTTTCTTTATTGTTTACCTTTGTGAATTATTAAAGATGGCTTTCTTCATCTTCCTGTAATGGAGTTTATAGGCCACCGCCTCATGGTGCCAACTACAACTTTGTGCCACCAAACTTATGCTGGCTTCAGGTTGTGTTTCCACTGCAAGCCTGGCTGTGCTTTGGTGGTGTAAGTCTGTGCTTTATCCAGAAATGCAGTAATGTGCATTTAAACCAAAAGGCATCTCATATGGCCACTTAAATCATGTTTATGTTCATAATATATCTTACTGTTTGTATCCTCAATTTCAGTAGTGAGTTTTGTATCTGTGTTATTTTATTTACCCACAGTCCATTCTCAGACATCCCCTCCCCTCTGTTTTGTATGAGTGTGAGGTTGTTTTGCAGTTCCTAACGCTCTTGTCTTTCTTTATATTCTGCTCTGTGACTCTTCCACGCACTAAAGCTCATCATGAGGAAGGTATGTGAGATGACTCCCAAATTCCCATTGTTCAGAATAAGCACTAGTATAGCCAAGAGAGTGTGAGATGTTAATGAGAGACAGGAGCTGAAACAAGCAGAAGAGTGCAGATTTAAACTTCCCGTTGTGTTGGATTCTGTACTCCTTTCACTCTGTATCTTGTCACTTAATGTTCCAGTGATACTATGCAGTCATAGTTGCATGAAAACAAAGTGTCAAGCTGCTGGGTAATCTAAGGCTCCGAGAAAGCTTGGAAACCCTCTGCTTTGATTCTGCATGTGTCTCATTGAGAGGCAAACCACTGTTATTAACTTCAAAGCCTGCTGTGTACTAAAACAACAGGCATTTTTTTATATGATTTAACTTTGTAAATGATTATAGGTGGCTTTCTTCACTTTGATTGATTGATGTTTCAAAGCCATCATTTCATGGTAGGAAGTGCAACCTGATGCCACCAAAAGATGCTGGCTTCAGGTTGTATTCCCACTGTAAGCTTGGGTGAGCTTTGGCAGAGTGTGACTGTGTGCTTTTTCCAGAAATGAAGTAATAAGCCTTTAAGATGAATGACACCTGATTTGACACTTAAATCAGTTTTACCTTCTTACTGTCTATAGCTGTGCCCTTGTTTTCTGTATTTTTCTTTTTTTTAATCCACATTATTCTATTTCCTTACAATATATTCTCAGATTTCCCCTCCCCTCCATTTTGTATGCATGTGAGGTTGTTGTATGGGTGTTGTTCCTAACTCTCTTGTCTTTCTTTGCATTCTGCTCTATGACTCTTCCACCCACTAAAGCTCATGCTCATGCAGAAGGTATGTGCCATCATTTGTAAATTCCTGTTTATGTCTGGAGCTGTAATATGTGCAGGAATTCTGGAGGTGGTTGAAGAGGAGAGGATGTGAAAATATCCTCTGCATGATTGCTGGGAGCTGCTTCACTGGTGTAGGACAGTCTATAATAAGTATTAATTGCTGTTCTGATCTAGTTGACAGCCCTTCTGTCTGGAAGGCAAGGGGTCTGAACAAGATATGAAGAACATGGTTGTTGTTTATATATATATTCACATATACATATGTATATATACTGAGCTAAGAGCAAGCTGTCCACACCAATGCTTGAGCAGAAAAGGTCCTGTAATGCATGCTTGTTAATGGGATGTGTCAGTTTTTGCTGTTGCAATTGCTCTCTCCAACAACTGTATGCTGTGCTGGGTTGGGCTTGGCACTGCTTTTATTACCCCCATGGCCTGATTTCCCTAACCAGGCTGTGTGTGCAGACACCAGTTGGAAAAGGGATTGTACTCCCCAAAGCAGTTCCTCCAGCAGGACTAGACAAGGGACAGCTGTGCCCTGTGGCATTTCCACATCCCTCAGCCTCATGCTCCCTCCCGTCACTTGCCCTAGTCACTGCATAGGAGCAAACCTGAATTTTGCAGAAGCGTAATGACACAAAGATTTTTCACCTGAAGTCATGAGCCACAGGTCGCACACCATCACACCTGGTTTTCTAAGGGTCAGAACAAGTATAATCATTTTGGCTAAAACGTATTTATAGAATAATGCCCATTAAGGGGAAAACAAACAAACAAACATGGTTGCTTGGTTTTTTCCCACCACTATTGGTATTTTCATGGATTAATATTTAATTCCCAAATATGGGGATAGCAGGATTGCAGTTGTGCTTGATTTTATATCATGCATTAAATGCCAGATCTGGAAAGGTCATGTGTGATCAGCAGGATGGTAATACATCATGCCTGCCAGAGCATCTTCCCACCAGCTCAACTCTGCTGACCTTTAAGTGGTGCTTCCAGCCCCTCTCTGGATGCCCACGTTTGATCTCATGATTCTGCAAGCAGGAATATGTTCTGTTCACTGTCCTGCACTGGTGTGTCCCATACCAATAGTGAAATCTGGGCTGCTGGGCAAATAGGTCCCAGCTCATCCAAGCCCTCTGATTTCTGCAGGGACTGGGATTTCTATGCACATGAATAAGGATGGTTTGTCTGTGCCCTTATCACTTATTCAAACCTATGGGTGATGTACCTGACCTTAATACAAGTTAATCCGTGTGCCAACTGATGGTACTTGATTTTTAACACAACTGTGTCATTCATCTGCATCTCATCTCCCGACACACTCCTGCCTCCCCACAATTTTCTGTATGACATCCATTTCCCCTTGTATTTCTCTTTTAATCATATTGACTTTTATCTCTTTAACCCTCTCCACCCTGGCTAAAAAACGTGAGGTGTTTTTTTTTTTTTTTTTTTAATGATCCTCTTTTTCATGCTCTAATTCTCTTATCTTTCTTTGTATTTCCTCACCTGCTACTTCCCTCTTAAAGAAGTCCATGAATCAGGTATGTGACTTCTGAATTCCTCTGCGTCAATGTGAAGGGTTATTGAGTGCTGGAGATTCCACTGCAATTGGTGATTTCACAATTGGATTGCACTCTGAAATGGGACAAAGTGGAAACATAGCAAACTAAAAAATAAAAATAATAAAGAAAAAAAAAGGAGAGAAAAGCCTTGCATGGTAGATAATGAAACTAAACATTGTGATCCAACATTTTCATGTTTTCCATCTTTCCTTGAGAGTTCTGACTTTTGAAATGAAATAGTTCTGAAGCATTGGCTTGTCAGATAATGTGAGATATATATAGTGCAACTCAAGAAGATGAATTTGAGATGAGAGATCATCACTAGGCAAAAAGTGAAAAAGTGAAAAGTTTTGCTTCAGAAATGTTAATATCTATACAAGCTTTGAGTGTGAAAACATTTTTTAACAAAACCTTAGTTAAATTTATATAAGTTCTGCAATATGGGTATTTATTTGGAGCTCCGATTTTTGACAGAACCAGTAACTCTAATATTATACTCAGGAATTCAAAAATGATGGAAGGAACCAGATAAAAGCACAAACATTAACGACAAACTGTAACTTCAGCTTCCTTACACCTTCCATCAGTAATTCTTCCCTCTACCCTGTGATGAATATTAATGAGGATGAGCTAACTGATGCATGAAAAATGTAATAACATTTCTGTAAATGGTATTCTAAAATGTCAGTTGTAGTGATGGCCACTGAGTGGACTCAGAGACTTCCTTGGGCTGCAGACAGGGAAGTTACAAGGTTTATTCTGTGGAAAGTAGAAACAGAACTTGTAGCATCCTCTACAATGTGTAAATGATTCTATGCCATTTTGGGTAGCTTCCTGAGTTCAACCACGACTCTCAATCTCATTATCCCCCTCTACAGTCTGCAATGGGAGCCCAGCTCAGCATCTTTCAGTGTCTGATGCTGGGGGGGATGTCTGATTGATTTTACATGACTTAACACTTCAAAATTTGTACGTGTGCTGCTTACCAGCTCCCTCCTGTTCTCACATCTTCTCATTTCTCATCCCATTTTAGCTATATTTCTTCGTTTTCACCTGCTTTCCTGAGTGTGGCTTGCCCAAGCTGGGGCACCTTGCTAGCATACCAGCTACTCTGAATTCTCTGCATCCTCTTTCCCTGCAGTCCCAAGCAACCTGAGCAGCTTACTTGATCCTATCTGTTGGTCTTTAACTCTAATACACTTAACCATTTGCACAGAAACCAAGCTGCTAACAGTCAGGCCTTACCTACAGCCTGCCCTTACTGTCTTTTCCCTTGGAACTGTCTGTCTGTAACAGAGAGAAAGGTTTATAAAGGTGATGTGAGCACAGTGAGAACCGCTGGCAGCTCCTCGCACTGCTCTATTAGTATTTAGACTCTGTGGCATTAATGCTAGCTTTGTCTCACACATCTAAGCAGTCATGGCCTAGTCCTGCATAAGTTCAGAGCTGTCACTGCTGTGTTTCTTGCCCTATTTCTTTTACTTTTTTCATTGTCACTTTCTATCTAACCAGCAGTGCAGTATCTAATTCTCTTTGTGTTAATCTGAAGCAGTTCTGCACGTAGGAATTTGAAGATGTTGAAGAAAATCTGAGTCATAAAGAATCAATCCATTCCCTGAAATTCATTATCCCTGTAGGAAATAGATAAAACTATTTGCAACTGCAGTGGGATCTTGACAAAAGCCCAGGGAAAACATTGTGTAGACCTGAACATTTTCTTTTCTGTGGAGCTAAGCCCCAGATCTGCCAGTGGTGGATTTCAGATTGGGCAGCTTCAGATGCAAAAGGAAAGGCAAACCCCAAGCAAGACTTTCCTGCAGTCATTCTCGTGCCCTCATACTTACTCTGCCACAAGGGCATGCATATAGCTGAAACAGGTCACACTGCACACTTGTGAAATTGTTTTATTTTAAATTTAATGGTCATCAGTGATACTGATGATGTCCAGTATCTCTATAATTGCATGAATTAAATGGCTGCAATCTGTCAGTATTCAAATTCCTTTTATCCTTTATTTCTATGACGTCCCTTTCCTGTGTACTTCACACCCCACCATAAATGCTCTCCTCTTCCACACTTATTAACTCTCTCCCTTTAACCTAGTATGCAAAAGATACCCCTTTCAACCTGATCTTACCAAAGTTTGAGGTGGTCCCTTCCTGAATAACTTCTAATTCTTTTATCTTCCTTTTGTATACTTTTCCCCTGACACCTCCTACTAAATGAAGCCCCCCCTCCAGGTATGTGATTTAACTTCTAAACTCCCCAGTGCCTGCCTGCTGGGACAGCATGCATAGGAATTGAATACAAGGTGATGGGAGATGATAACTAAGCTATTAATAATACCTTGCATGCATTTTGTATATATATTGTTTTTCTTCTTTGGAAATGTTATTAAAAACTGAGGGACGTGTATGCTATTGTGAAAGAGCAAACCAGCAGAATATGTCCTTGTGGAATGGGTTAAATCCTGTGCCGTGATATGAAAATGAATATTTCATCCTACAGTGAAAGCTTCATTTCAGATCTCAGGGCAGAATTTGACCCATTGACTAAGCATAAGGAACATAAATACATAGAGATTTTGCATTGTTTTTATACCTGCTTTGCAAAATATTCAGAAGTGCATATATGGCTGGAAATCAAAATCTGTCCCTCAGATCTGCACCACTAATCAATTCTTGCCTTGCTGAAATTAGAGGAATGAATTGTAGACCCGCACAGACTTTAATCAACATTTTCTTCCTCTGAAGTAATCAATCTGAAAATCTGCCTTGCAAATGGATGTGAAGCAGAGCAGTAAATTTACACAACCATCGAGATTGACTTCAAGGAAGGAAATGGCATGAGTTGTAGATCCATAACAGAGAACTGAGCTTCTCTGAAAGTTAGCTGAGTGCTGCTGATGAGTTACAGCAGGTATTCCAGTAGGTTACCAAACACATAATGTTGATCTCAGTGGACTGGAATGCTGCTGTAGAAAAGAATGGATCTGATAGTGCCTTGAAAGTGTTGTGTTCATGTGCATATTTCAAACAAAGGTAGACCTTGGTAATTGTGCTGTCAAGTTGTGCTTTATGCATAAAATGCTCACAAGTTCTTTGTTTAAAGCATTGCACTGTTATCATAGATCTGTTTCACTTGTCCAAGCTCCTTTCCCTTCCTGTGATTTCTGTCTATGTGCTATTTCAAATGTAATTAACTTATTTTCTCTCAGGTTTACTTCTCAGTGTTATTCCCTTCTCTTCTCTGCTTCTCCACTCCTTTGGCTTGAAAGCTCTTTTGCTTTGTGAAATAACAGGTTTCTCGTTCTCATTCTCTTATTTTCCACTGCATCTTGTTCCATGACACTTCACACATGAAGTTCATGAGCCAGGTATGTGACATGACTTCTGATTTACTCTGTGTCTTTGCAACACAGGTGTGAGTGTGTGTGAACAGGAGTCCTGGGCTGGTAGAAGAGAACAAAGCAAGAGAAACAAATATTAACCATAATGATCCCTTGCAGCCTTCTTCTCCTTTAATCTCCCTACTTACTACTTCTTTAACCTTACAGCATCTTTAACTCCCTACAGTCTCTCCAGACACCTTTTCTCTTTGTCTTAATTCACTAATCACTTCATCTTTTTATCCCCTCATGCATTTCCTGATCTCTTCCCCAGGCTTCCAAGAACTTTAAATATCTGTTCTGTTTTCTTCCTTTTTTCTTTCTTCCCATTTCCTGTCTTTACATCACCGCTCACACCATGATGCTCACAGAAGAAGCCCCTGAAGAAGGTATGTGATGATACTGCTAAAGACTCTCATCCTTTTTCTTTTTCAGAGCTGGGGAAACAGTGTTGAAAACTCTGACCTTGTTCGAGAGAACAGGTAGCATGGGAGGGAAGTGGACAAATGTGGAGAATGGAGTCGTACACTTGCTAACCAAAAAGGCTTCACAAAATAAGCACAGCAATGTGTATCCTGTGATCTCAGCCTCACTGCAGTGACCTCAGGCTCTTCGTTCTTGGGAGCCTGTGGGTCACTGCGTCCCTTGGATATACATATATATAAAGCCCTGACTGAATAATGACCCACAACACGTGGCTGAGCATGGCTCACATCTTCTCCACAAAGGGCTGATGTAGTTTGTTGTCCTGGAAAGATAGAATTGGGAGATGAAAAGGTGAAAGCGTGAGTCCTTAGCTGGTGGTTCAGGGACTTGGATATTTTGTTCCCATTCACATGAAAGTGTCTAGCTGCTGTTTGGGTACAAGAAGTCCCAATAGTGCTGGATTTGGGTATAAGTCTGAATCTGGAGCTATTGTTTTGTTCTTATTTCTATGAATCTAAAACCACAACTTTCAAAATAATTTATTCAGGAAAACCTATGGGAAGATGGATATGTTTTGTTCTGGTTCTCATAAAACCTGCTCTTGAACTCCTTATTGAATGATACTGAAGACCAGAAGCATAGTACTTCAGTGTCAGCTAGAAAAACAAAATTTCTGCCAGGGGGTACAAAGATATTTGTTGAGTTCAGTTTGCAGCTTGTTATTTCCAGGTGTACTGGGCAACGTAGGGTGGAGTACGTTACAGGACACACCTTTACCTGTTGCAAACCGGTAAAGAAGTAATGCACCTCTGTACTTCCATAAACTTCAACTGGTTAATGATTTGGCATTTTATTAGTAGGACAAGACACAATATTAAGCACAATAATTTCTGGCTAAAACATCACAACTTGCAAAGGTACTGCATCTTATTATTCCTTTGTATTTTTGTATGGTCACTGTAAAGAGACAGATACCCTTCTCTCCTTGCTTCCTCTTTTCATTTGATTTCCAGAGATCCCCAGGTTCCCAGCATAATGGGGAGGGAGAAAGGACAGCTGCTTTTAGGACAACAGTGCTGGTTGTGGATTGACTACTGTGCTTCTTTTCTTTTGCTTTTATCCTTCCATCTACAGCTGATGAAGAAGGCGGATACTATGATGGTAGCTTGATGTTGTCTTAGGACAACAAAGTCATCTTTCTAACATCTCACTCTTTTTTGTTTGTTTGTTTCTGTTCCTCACCTGATTTTAAACTCAGGAACTGGGCCAAAACCTCTTTGCCGCAAAGAATCACTTTGTATATCCAGTTAATCTTGACAACTCTGTACATCCTCACTAGGGTAGCAGATGGTGAAATGCTCTAGAAAATGCTCTAGAAGCTTGTTTTACTTTTTCAGATAGATCTTGTATATTGTTCTTCTCAGTATCATAACCTTCCAATCCAAATAATAAGTCTCCTTAACTCCAGTGGCACGATTCAAAAAGAAACTGGGCCCTGCGTGGATATGCCTCCTCATCCAGCCACAAACGTCATGCTCTTCAGGCTGGAATCTGCAGATATTTAAATTTCTGCTCCTACCACACACTTATAATTGTTCTTAGCACAGAACATATGAATAAATTAATTCAGTCTGATGGAGCAGCCCATTTACTGCTCAAGATAGTAAATTTTTAAGTATCTGGTTAAATAGTCCCCTGGAGCACAGGGGTAGAAACAAAAAATCATGAAAGGACCAAGTCTGTGAAGGGTCGGTTTTGCTCTTGTATGTGGGCAGGTAACTTCAGCCCCCAGAGAGAAATGCAAAATCAGTTTAAATGTGTAGAAATACTCTCATGGACTTTGAACACCTTTGAGGTAACTAGGCTTTGTTCTGATGGCCTCAAACCCTAGCATGTTTGGCCAGGTGTTTCCAAAGACAAAGCCCAACACTACTGGGAACCATTTTTGTTTTTCTGTGTTTTCTAGTTTTGTTTTTCTTTTTGTTTGTTTTAATTTTCTTTCTCACTTTTCAGGTTTTATTTTTTATTTATTTATTTATTTTTATTTTAGGGCCAACCTCTGAGGACCTTTCAGAGCCTCTTATATCACTTTTCACTTCAAAATGGGATCTTTTCCTCTTTGTTTCTCTCCTTTTTCTCTTTCTTTCCTCTTATTTTTTTTAATAGCATACTGATTTTCAAGGACACACTATGGGTTAGAGATGTTGCTTTTCAACAGTGGGGAAAAGGAGAGTGTTTAAGAATAACAGTGAAGCAAAGGCAAGTCAGATGGATTTGCACAAAGAAGAGCGTGGTGGGAATGTCTCAGATATCGAGCAGGAAAATGAAAGGTTGTGTTTACTGTGGTGTGTGTTCTCTTTGAACCAACTCTTTTGGAAACCAGGAATTCAGAGACCCTACCTCTAATCACCACGTCAGTGAACTTGGATTTCCAGTGGTTCTTGCTTTCTTTAGGCATGAATGTGTATGGGGATTTTGTCATAGCCCCATGCTTCGTGGGCAGAATGAACACAAGGTCAGTCAAAATCCACCACCAAGAGCAGGAATTTGCTGCTACAATTCCTGTGTATCAATAAATTTTGGCCCAGTTCCTTCACTCTCTCATGAAAGATGGGGTATCTCAAAAGAAATCACATCTCCGAGCTCCTTTTGGTGCATTCAGTGTGGACCATACTGGATCATGCACTGCAAAGGACATGTTAATTACTGTTCTTTTTTTAATAAATCCTGCTATTTCTTTGTTTTCCCCTTTTCTGGCTTTCTGGAGGCACCTTTAAATGTCCTAACTACTATTTTTTTTTCCCCCAAGAAAACTAACCTTTTATTTATATATTTATTTATTTTTGACAATTGTTTGTTGGTTTAATTACATTTAAAATGCTGATTTGGTGGAAGCTGAAGCCAAATTCACCCAGTCATTGACAGACAGATGTCAATCCTGGCACTCAAGGTCAACAAACAAAATCCATCGTTTCCTCTCTTCTCCCTGAAGTGTTACTAACTGACAGCCTTAACTTAAACAGGAATGTTTCTGAGAATTACCTGGCTATGTCATGAGGGAAGGGAATCCTGTGTGAATTAACATCCCTGGTAGACTGGTTAATCGTGGCTACTTCCACTGTCCCGATTTAAGAACAAAAATGGAACAATGCAGTTAAAGTTTTAATAAGCTCACTGGCTATTTGAAAAGAGAAATGATTTGAGAACTAACTGGAGGAACACAGAAGTACAATTTTGCCTATTTTTCTTCAAGTGTGATTTGTGTTTTCCTTTATACACGTGCTTTAAAACTTTTCTAATTACATGCTGTTTATTTTATTAGTGTTGCTCTGGTATTTAGAGGCATCTGCTGAAATATGTTTTAGTAGGTAATGTTTTTGTAGTAAATGAGGAAAGTGTCTACCCAAAAAAGTTTCTTTGCTGAAACAGATGTGTGAGAGAAAAGGAAGCTGTATTTCTGATCTTTTTAATTCAGATCTCACCTCTTTTCTCTTAGTTCTCCCAGTTGCTTATTTCCAGTCATTTCCTCCATTTTTGATTATCCAATATCCTTGCAAGCAGCTCCACTAAATATTTTCTATTATCAGTTTTTGCTATTTTCTCCCTCACTATTTTTATTTCACTGTCTGTTCCCCTTACTATTCCTGGTTTCCACAGTCAGTCCCAAAATGAATGCAAATGATCACTTGACAAAATTAATACCATACAGTATAATAAAATATATTATATTAGATAGTATAATATCTTTCTGTATCTTTATATGGATAATCTGGCTTATGCATCCACTTCTGAGGGAGATAGGTTTCAATTTTCCTTTTCAAAGCTGCCTGTTTTTACCAGGTTTAATAGTCTGTGAGCTTTTAACCTCCGTTCCTCCCACTGAACCAACACAGGGAAAGTCTTGTACAGTAAAATCCAACGTCCCTGAAAGTTCAAACGTAGCATGTGGTTATGAAAGTCAATCTGAGCCCCTGTGAGACTGGTCCAGAATAAATACGTAAGTTTAATTCACCTCTATTTGTGAGAATAACAGTACTGAACTTATTGGCATTACACTGGGGCTAATAACTAAAGTATAAAAAGCACAGCAGGGAGGAGGATTGATCGCAAGCACAAATGTTAAGCAAGGAACTTCTGAAGACAGCATATTTCTGAGAGCCAGGAAAAGGTCACTTGTTGCAGGGGGACACCTCTGAATACCAGTCTCTCTGATGGCTTAGCCCTCTTTTCAGGGCATTATACCCTTCCTGGAGATGCAAAGATTATTTCCATTACAACTTATGGAAATTTTGCTCATTAAGAGAGGATGCCCTTTCCAAGTTGGGCTTGATAGGCACCACACTGTACAGAAAAAGAAACATCTTCCTCACAACACCAAAGCATCTCCAGGATAAATGTCCTAAGCTGTCTTAGGAGTCAATAGGCATAGAAAAAAGTATGTGGCATCAGGCTTTTTTTCCCTCCTGACCTCCATGTAAGGCATTTAATCCAAATTGACCAAGCCTGCTTTATCAGTGACACCACTATAAATTCAAGCTAACTTCAGTGAATGAAGGGCTGATTGAAACGGGAATGTTTTCCTCCACCTGAATGCCCAGCTGTCCTCCTTAGAGTTTGGTCAGGACATTTTGAGAAAAATAATTTATTATTTACATGAAAGCACTGCCTTCCAGATGCTACGCTTGGGACTTTGATACAATCTCTTGATTCTTTTCTGCCAAATTCTGTTTAAAGGATAAAAACAGATTCACTCCTAGCAGAAGGGGTATGCGAGTCTGTATGTTTCTTTTGGAAGTGTCTGCAATTTAACCAGTTTCTTTGGGATGTTTCCCCTAAGATTGAATTTCTCTTCCCTCCTTTTGCTTTAGCAGCTGGCATGGTCTCTGTTGTTCTAACTGTTCTCCCTCTTTTTCCCTTCCTGTTTTGCTCCATGTTTCCAAATACAGAGGAGAAGCCCAGAATAAAGTAAGTATGAAGAGTTTCAAAACTCTGTGATCATTTTTTCTGATCCAGCAGAAGCCTGTAGTGTCTATTACATAAATGGCTATCAGAAACCTGTGTAGAAACCTCCCTCGTGCAAAGCCATGTATGCCTTTCCAGGACATCTGCTCCTGCCAGGAGACACCTTAACAATAATTACTGGCCAGGATCATCAAACCAATTCTTCATAGATCAGGAAAAATCACAAACTGTCCATGTCCCACAGCTTTCAGCAGAAATGAGGTGGCTCAGCAGTAAATTCTTTGTGAGAGCCTGAGGCTGGGATCTACCCTTCCATCTGGGATTGCTGACAGCTGGAGGAATGGTGAATGTTGGCCTGGGCTGCCTGGAGCTTAACTAAGTTTTCCTAAGGACTTTCTGGCTCTGGGTTCCAGTGCCTTCTTTTCCCACATTGCTAAGCACCCAGAACAAAGAGTACACCACTGCACTGACAGCCCTGTGGGCTACTGTGTTTGTGTAGCAGGGAATGGTCATAGATTTTGGGAATGGAAAGGGTTTTTACGGACAACTCCCTGTTCTGCACAAGCCTCCATGAAGTCTAAAGGTCTCTAGTGCTTGCTGAATTAGTTCTCAATTGACTTGCTATTTCACACCTCTGCATCTCCATTAGCATTTCTCTTTGTCAGAATCATTCTCAAGGGCAGATTGGTTCAGGACATGCCTATTCTCTAACATGAAAATCCTTTTTTTCTCTTTCCTTTCTTCTCTTTCTTTTCTCACTTTTTTTTCTTCCTTTTCTTTCCCCTTTTTATTTTTTCCTTTTCCCTTTTCATATTCCTTCTCCTCTCTTTCCTTTCTGATTTTGTCTCTCTGAAGGCTAACTGCTCCTAAAATACCGGAGGGTGAGAAAGTAGATTTTGATGTAAGTATTCCTGAGGCTGCATGTGTTTGTCTGTCTGTAACTGAGGCATACATATGTGCAAACCCACATAACTCCACCTATATTGAATACAGCTGAAGATACTGTCCAGGACAGAATGAATGCTTGCTGCTTGTTCTCCATTAAAGGCTGCCCTCTCTTCTCTGAAGGCTTCTGGTTACATTTGTGGTTAAAATGGACAAAACAAAATCTTTGTTTGTTTGGTTTTCCTCCTTGAATATTTGAAGCAAAGGGAGCAAGAGATTTAGGATCTCTAAGATCCCCTGTTCCACCACTGTAAATTATCTGAAAGTTACTGAGCAGTTTGATATAAAGCAGGTCCATACTCAACTGTTGCTGAGAAACTCTACTTGAAATGACAACAAAAATGTTAACAATAGAGATCCAAATACTTTCCTAGAAATCTGACATAAAAATGAATAATTTCTGGTGTTGAAAATCTCTGTAGAAATGTCTGCCTTACCCAAAAATGCAGGGGCACTTTTAGGTAGGGTTCACATCCCAGTCTTTTGAACTCTGTACATAGGAGGCAGCTAAGCAAAGCTAAGGATTAAACTCAGTGCAATGAAACAGAAGTTGTGGATTCTGTTCCCTTCTGGGCTCCTGACTACCACCCAATGAGCCTCTGCATGTTTCTGACCAGCAGCAGCAGCACCCACTGAAGCTAGCCCATAGATAATTGTAGCACTTTCTGTTTTTGTTTGTGTGTGTGTGTGTGTGTGTGTGTGTTGGCAGAGTGCTGGGAGTCTCCAGGGCATGTTCCTAGCACACTACAGGCTTACTGAGAGCTTTTTGCTGCTCTTCTAGGACATCCAAAAGAAGAGGCAGAACAAAGACCTGATTGAGCTGCAGGCCTTGATTGACAGCCACTTTGAGGCCAGGAGAAAGGAAGAAGAAGAGCTGGTTGCCCTTAAGGAGAGGATTGTGAGTCCTTGTACTGCTCATCCGTGGTGCTAGATGAGAGATATAGATGAGAATTTGAACCATTAATCCTGTCACTTTGGTAGTGTTGCCATGAATAGAAATTATTCATGTCACCTCCAAATGGCTTCTTCCCACACCTGTTTTCTCACTTATCCCCATTTTACACCTGATAGTTACATGCCAGCCCCATCCAGAACATCCTGGCTAGGGAGTTGATGGCTCACTCTCTGCATATCAAAACTCTTGCTGGTGGGGACTGCGAGAGGCAGATGAAGCCACAGGGCTGAATTCAAGCCTCTGTCACTTCTTCTTGCAGGAGAAGCGCAGAGCTGAAAGAGCAGAGCAACAGAGAATCCGGGCTGAGAAGGAGAAGGAGCGTCAGGCACGGCTTGCGGTAAGCATCCTCATATTTCTCTTTGTTCCAGCATCCACGTGGAGCTGATTTCTAGAGTTGGAAAGAAACTACAGGTTCTGTCTGTCTCAGTCTGGAGAAGAAACGACTATCCTCTAAAAGCAAAAGGCAGGACATGGGAGTTGCCAGTGCTCACACATATCTTACCCAATCACACTTCCTGCAGTGACATTGGTTGCTACAGAAGCTGAGAGTCTCTGCTGGAGTAACTTGCTTCTATGTCTTGCACTCTGCAGGAGGAAAAGGCACGGAGAGAGGAAGAAGATGCCAAGAGAAAAGCTGAAGATGATCTCAAGAAGAAGAAGGCTCTGTCCTCTATGGGTGCCACATACAGCAGCTATCTGGCAAAGGTAAATGCATGGATCAAGTGTTAAACCACTGGGTTGACAAGAAAGAGCCTTTATTATTAGCTGAGAAAACAACTAGACTTTCCTTCTTCTGGATCCCTAGCAACTTGTCTTACATGCTCTGTTACTGAATTTATTTCATTCAGCCTGTATTTTTGCAGTCTGACATGAATTAATGTTCTGAAAACAGGCTGATCAGAAGAGGGGGAAGAAGCAAACAGCTAGAGAGACAAAGAAGAAGGTCCTGGCAGAGAGACGCAAGCCTTTGAACATTGACCACCTTAATGAAGACAAGCTGAGGTAACATGCTTATCCTTGCTTAATGTAATGCAATTGGTTGAAATTTGGACTTATGTGTCCTGGGGTCTTCTCTAGCAAAAGAAGGAGAGGGAGAGGAGGATGATTTCCTTGGAATTCTTCAAGGAACAATATCAAGTTCTGCTCTTGTTTGGTCTGGAAAGCAGAGGAGGAAATGTGACAAGGGATACTGCTAAAATGACCTGTCAGCCTGTCCTAATTAGGATGTCCTCCAGTGAACTAGTTACAAACTTCAAACCCAGCTCTGAAGTAAGATGAACAAACCCACAGATTGGTTTCTACTGTTGCAGTGCTCCCAAGGTAGTTAGAGCTGCTGAGTTACAAGTAAGAATATCACTGAGGCTGGAGGTTTGGGAGCTGAGTGCTCAGGTGTAGAGCAGTCTTCACTTGGTGACCTGGACTCTATACAGTGGAGTTAAAACTCAGCCCTGAAGTAGATGAGATTGCACAATGAAGTTGCTCTGCTCATCTCTGAGGCAATTGAACATTTTTCCTTTTCATCTAATTCCCCTTTTCTATTCTTACAAGTTAGGGGAAAAAATAGATCTGGCAGAAATATATTAGTGTGTGGTGCATGCAAGAGTGGAATGCTAAAACATTCTCACGTGAGGAAGTGTGACCTTCACTAACTTGCAGAATTAAGTAGCTTTCAGAGGTCAGAAGAAGTTGGTAGGATAATGTGTGAATGGAACTGAATAAAATGTAAAATATCTCATTAATACTGATATGAAAACTGTAGAAAATACATTATGTGATATGTTTCTCCTCTTGCCCTTTCCCTGTAAACTTATAGGGACAAGGCCAAGGAACTCTGGGACTGGTTATACCAGCTGCAGACTGAAAAGTACGACTTTACTGAGCAAATTAAGAGGAAAAAATATGAGGTGAGTGGAAAAGCCATTTTTCTGAGAAAACTAGCTCCAGAATGTTAAAATCTCTGTGAATCCTCTGACAAAAGCCATACAGAGGTGGTATCATTTGATTCTCCAATGATCCTTTGGAATTTTTAAGCAGAAATGCACCTGGAGCTATAGTCCTCCTGATGTACTTGCACTGAATTTCACATTTCAGGCTGAAATTTCATTGATTACTCTCAAGGCTTTCAGTGCCCTCTTGGAAAGCCAGTGTCAATGGAAAATGCATTTACTCAAACACTTTGCTCATTCTTGTTTATCTTATAGGTAACTGTGGTACAAAAAAGTCAATTATCAATTCACTCCTCCCCATCACAAAGTACTGTTTTTAAGAGTCTTTGGTTTCATACTTGAATGTTTCAAATTTTACACCTGTCCCAGACAGATTCCCTGTGGACTGAGCTCTTTGGAGTTACTGAAACCAGTCTCCAGACAGGAGCACCTAACTTCACTGTTATATGGTAACACAAAGTGGATAGGTTTCCTTCTCAAGTTACCTACATCAGGTTTCAGTGGTTGAGAAATCCTACTGCTCTACTTTTAATTCCCAATAACACAGACACACACTGACAGGGAATGAGCAACACCAATGTAATTATCTCAATCTCTCTTAGATTTTAACACTACGTTGCAGGCTGCAGGAGCTTTCCAAGTTGTAAGTACAATGAACTTGTCTGTGTAACAGCAGCAGCAAAGGCTACCAAATGCATGAGCCTGCGGCATGGTCGGAGGTCAGGTGCCAGACAGAAACTGGCACTTGGCTCCAAGAGCAGAAAGAAAAGAGAAAAATGGTCTTTTGTGATTCCCTTCACTTCCTTTTTCTCTCCCTTTGTCTTCTTTGAAAAGAGATGAAGAAATCTAGGAGAAGAGTCAGGATCTAACAGGGTTGTAGCTGAAGAACTGAGCACATAACACGCTCAGTTCACCTCTACAAATAATTCTCTGTCCAGACCTCTGCTTTTATCTGCATGGAGGAATCTCTACAACACACTTGAGACAGAAGCAGAAGCTTAGGGGTGCACAAGCAGCATCCTGCACCTCATAGAACAGAATGGTATGGAGTATGGGAAGATTCTTCGCCCCATGGCTTCATGGCTACCAAAATGCTGAAGAGGGTTAGCTTTAGGATAGCAGGTCATCTAAGTGTGAAACAGTAGGAAATACAGCAGTGGAAGCAGTGCTGTACATGTTATGGTAATGAGGTCTGTATACAGACGAATGGATGGGTAGCTGATAAGGAAAATTAAGGCCACAGAGTGTGCATAATGGCAAAGTAGAAGGAAAATGTGCAGCTGAGATGTTAAGGTTGGAAGAATAAGGAGAGATACAGCAGGAAAAGAAAGTGAGGAGAAAGTTAAGTGAAAACAATAAAAAGAATGAAGGAGAGATGAGTGAGGATGCAAGGGAGAGACCAAGGAAGGAATTGGGACACGCAGGAATAGAGCTGTTCTTCAGCTCTAGAATCTATTGCTCTTTAATGCTTCCTTGGAAAGTGAGTGTTATGGTCACTATAGCAAGGTTGTCAGTGAAGGTAAGTCTTAAGTCCTTGGGTCAACGTGAGGAGAGAGCTGGTTTTTCCTCTACACTTGGGAAAAATAGCCAGTTATAATAAACAACTTAAACTGCTGCAGCAGATATTAAAAATTCCATGAGTAAGTACAAAAGCAGCTGAGGAGCTGCTCTTTCCTTCCTTGTATTGTCCTGTTCCTGCTAATGTTTCAGTCTTTTATTTTGTCTGTTTGCCATGGAAAGAAACAACTCAGGAAATATCAGTTGTTGGACCAACCTGAATGTATGACTTATTATTTTTGTTTTGCTTGTGGGAAATATCAAACACTGCTTTAATATTCAAATGCTGAGTCGTTGGTTCTTGGACATGCAGAGGCAGTGGAAAACTTTGGAAAACTGGAAAGTTTACCAGAAGCAGGAACACAGTGTAAGTTGTGACCAGTGCATTTTTCTGCAAGAAAAAAGCTAGGTGGAACCTTGACTTGGTTACAAATGAGAAGGTGAAGGGGCAAGGGGACTCCCTGTCACACTCTCATCTCTGGGGCTTTTCCACTGTACTGGAGGTCCTGGGATTTCAGTAGTGAGTCCAGGGCTATGGGCCAGGACTGTGATGCTAAGACAGGCCAGAATGTGCTTATGCTGCAAAAGGTAGGTGTTTGCTTTCCATGCATCAGGTTGAAATCTAAGTCTACCCATGGCAAAGCAAAGTTAGATAACATCTTTCAGACAGATGGTCCAATAGCTTGCAGTCACCAACAGAGCTTGGGAAGATGTTCAGAGCCCCCGCTCCAACCTTTTCCTCGTGGTTGTTGAAGTTCTCCTTAATATTGCTATCTTCAGCACCTTTAATATTAGTTGAGTAGCTCTAACTAGATGAGTAACTAGGCAGATGGCGACATTTGCAGGCTTCTCACCTTCTGCTCTGCCAGCTAACTAAGGTATTCTGGCAGGACACATGGACTCCATTCCTAATATCCCCATCCAAAGTCTACTGGACTTCAAGCTTTTTTTTCCCCCTAAAACATAGGAGTAGAGAAAGATTGAGAAGGTGAGATCAACTCACACATGGGGTGAGACCCTGAAAGAGCTTTCCAGTTGGTCAGGATGATGCTCATTCCAGTTCATCTGCCTGCAGTTTGACATGTGAGTTCAGAATAGATTAATTTGTATGGATATGGACTTTACTAGAAAGGATTATGAAATTCTAGATCTTCTTTCCCTTTAAATGTGTGACTGGCTTTAAGGTTTATTGCCGAGGAGCAACATTCCCTTCAAGAAAGAGTGTGGTTTTATTTCAAAGGGAGTATTAATCCCTATCACAGGCACCTGTTTCCAGCACTTCAGCAGGTAAAACTCTCCTCTCTGTGATGTAACAAAGATTCTTTATCCCTAAAAACCCTAGTCATGTGTGTTGTTTTCAGATTGTCACTCTCAGGAACCGGATTGATCAGGCTCAGAAACAGTAAGTATCCATATCCCCTTCCTAGCTCCTGGCTGGGGATATCTTCTAAGTGTTCAAAGTAGCCACTTCAGCCCCAACAACATTTTCTTGTTGCAACAAAGTGAGGCTAAAGATGGAAGAGTAACTCCCATTCTGCCTCATGCTGAGAAAATGAAAGGCAAAATGAAGTGAACATAACAGCTAGTAAATAAAAAACATGTTTCTTCAAGCCATGCCTGCACAATTTCCATCTGCTAATTGCTGGTATTTTCGAACATCTGACTGAGATGCTTTGAATACACAAGGAGATACAACTCTTGTTTACGAAGAGTAAACAAGTGATTGCCAAGAATGGTGTGTAACAAAACTAACATCACAGGATTACTGTTACAAGTTCTTTTTACTCACCTACTCATCTCTCTCCTCTCACTTTCCTTCTTCATATGACTTCTCTTTAATCTGTTTTTTCTGAGTCTCATGTCTTTAACTTAAATGTTTGCAGTGAACTTGTGAGAGACTAGGGCTAGAAGAAATATGGAAGCTATGGCATGTAGAAAAGTAGCAGACATAAAGGAGGAGCTACAGAGAAGCAAAGGATGAGAACTCTGTGCTGGTGGGATTTGGTCTTCTCAGTTTCCTAACCTAAACAAAGCTATGTCAGGATGAAATGGTGGTCTCTGATGACATCTTTGGCTGATTAGGAGTGACCAGGCATTGCCTCCCTCACTTCATCACACACTGTGTGTAGGTGCCAAATGTAAGACTGGATGTTCCTGTGGTATTTTCTGTACTGAGCTGTAAACTGATAAACCTCAACAGAAAGGTGCAGTGGTTTGCCTGGGCGTTGCTGCTCTTTTGAGGGGCTC
The DNA here is from genome assembly GCA_013399175.1 of Odontophorus gujanensis. Classification (NCBI taxonomy): domain Eukaryota; kingdom Metazoa; phylum Chordata; class Aves; order Galliformes; family Odontophoridae; genus Odontophorus; species Odontophorus gujanensis. The sequence goes on along the minus strand of VXAB01010067.1, from coordinate 227,563 downwards.
TGCAACCTGTACTAATTATGCATAACTACTCCCCAAAAGGTATGATACATTCTCAGCACAGTATGTCAATATTTGAAAAGGTTACATTGGGAAGCCCACAGCTCATGAGATTTCTGTGTATTTGAATTTCTATCCAAAACAGACTGCAGCATTCCAAAGCAATGTCTGCTGATGTGTTATATGAGGATCAAGTGATCCTTTTGCTTCAGATTTTCATTAAATCTCCTTAAGCACATTCTAAAGGTTAGGCGTAACATCAAACATTACAGGCGTTTGTGGAGATAAAAGGACTCTGCCTTCATTTGAGGAGCTATAGAGTTCCTATACAGGATTTTGAGCCTGTGGGAAAGTTGGCGAAAGGAACACTAAGATGAATTTAACATAAGCAGAAAACTTTCAACTTTCTGTCATGCAAAAGGTTGTTTCTCAAATAGGTCAAGTCTAACTTGATCATAAGGTAAAGTATCCACTATATGTATGGTCTTTGTCACTGTGTTACATCCTTCTATAAACACAGCTAATGCTCTTAGAACAGATGGGACAGTGCTACAAAAATGTCCCCAAATGTGTCTTCATCTTTCTCTGCTCCCTGGAGAAGTCACTGGTTCCAAAGTGGGTCTCCTTATTGATGGCAAGACCCCACTACACTGTGCCTGCCCCCTATGTTCTTCCATGTCAAAGACATGCACCCATTTTGCATGTGCTTTCTGTTCAAGAAGCAGCCTCACTGTCCTGTGTGTGTGAGATGGGTTTGGCAGTATACTGTGCCTCAAAATACAAGGTTTTCCCTATGGAGGCCAGTGCAGAATCTAACCCGACTAACTTCATGCCTGGTTCCTCTGTGGTTCCAGGCATGCCAGTTTCTCAGTCAGAAGGTAAGTGGCTTGCATGCAGGATTGTTCTTCTGTATGCAAGAGAATACTGTTTGGAGAGAATTTGCTTTGTGTGGGGACTGTAGCTGGGCTGCTCCCAGATACAGTATGAGCAAGACTGGAATATCGATATGAAGGGTGGCCTAAAAACTTCGAATTGTTTTGGAGAGTTGCTCTAAGTAAGAAGTTACTCTGCCTGTGCTAGAGTGAAACAGTTTTTAGTTGTGTTTAAACTACTGTTTAGCTTGTTATCTCAGCTTCCAGATAGCTAGAACATCTGGGGAACTTGCAAGAGCTGCCTGACGAGAAGAAAATTTTCTCTAGAAACACATAAATCTAGATCAGAGCAAATCTGGATTTGGGAAACTTCAAATCTGTGGCAGGGTAGTCTTGTTGCTTAGTTTTGAGTTTGCTTGGACTTCTGTCCTGTTAATGCAGGAACCTGGAAGGGTACACCTCCTCCAGGAATGCACATCTTGGCCTTTCACTAAGATTCTGAAGTAGAAACTCTTTCCACAACATCCACAATGTTTTTCTCAGGATGTGCTCTATAATGGGTGTGCCCAACATGTGAAAAGTAAAAGCAGCTCATTGCTAATTCAATAGTCAGAAATGAGTAGTGGTCACAGAGAGCCCTACTGCTTCCTTCAAACTGACATGTTTTTCTTGCCTTTTGTATTGCAGCAGCAAGAAGGCAGGAGCCAAAGGCAAAGTTGGTGGGCGCTGGAAGTAAAGAACCAGGCAGGATGGCCCTTAGTGTTGTGCCGAAACCCTGCTGGTCTCCTCTTTCTTCCTTCACAAACCACTTGTGTTCCCGCGCCTCAGCGATAACTATAATTGCAACATCAGCCTGGGTTGGCTATTGCTGCTGCTTTTCTTCTTCCTGGAGGGGTCTGGTGGCTTCCACAGTCAAAAGGAAGCAGGTTCCCTGTGGAACTGAGGAGACTCCTTGCTGGCATTTTCAATTCCTGCTGAGCATGTTCTTTACCCTCCTGACACCAGCCCCATGCTGTCCTGTAGATTGCTGTGTACAAATCTCTGGATTTTGTAAATAAAGCGCAACCAGTACCTACTTCAACAACAGCTCTCTGGAATGGTGTTTTGTATTTTACTTAATGGCAACTAGGGGTTAAACCGAATGCTTATCTAGTGAGATTTGACATGGCTGCAAGTGGGAATGAGGTTCAGTACCATTAACCAAAAACCAGGACTCGGGGCCGGTTTTACAGCCTCCATGCAGGCAGATAAGAAAACCCAACTCTGTTGTTAGGGAGCTTATATTCTATATGCCTGTCTGGAAGCCAAATGCAGTTGAAGCGGACTTAAAAATTTGAGTGATGAAAGGAATCAAAGACTTGAGCGTGGATGAATAAATCCACAGAAGTAGTAGTTTTCAGCACATAGCATTTCTTAAATGCAGATGTCACAGCACAGAGCACTTTTAACTCAAATATTATGCTGAAATGTTTATTGAGGCAGTTAATCAACTTATAGCATTGAAATCCAATGAATTCCATAGTTATTTCAATGCAAATGTCAAATGGGGCTGGAGACAGAACAGCTGCTAACAAATGTGGGGTTTGAGCTGTTGTGTAGAGCTGCTCTCCTCACCAATCTTGGAGACACCTCATTGGAAGGAAGCTGATCAGAAGTTTCCCACCTGGTTTCCTACTAAACTTATAGTGCCAGCTTATGCTCTCTGTCTCACCATGAGCATACACATGCCGCAGTGAACAGTGAGGAAAAGGAAATGACAGCGCTGTCACAAAGACGCCCAGGAGATTTCAGAAGGCCTTGCTGTGGTGGCAGGGCTGGTAAAAATGAGGCTGCTTATGGTCATCCTTGTGAGAAGTGACCTTTCACGTTGAGTACTAGGGAAAATCTCAGAAAGGGTGGTGGGGTACTGGCACAGGCTGCTCAGGTTGCTGGTGGAGTCACCGTCCCTGGAGGTGTTTGAGAACCGTGGAGATGCGGCACTGAGTGTGCTCAGTGGGGTCGGTGGGGACGGGTTGGTGGTTGGACTTGCTGACTACTCTCAGTAGTCTTTTCTAACCTCATCTTTTCTACGGTTCTATAGTAAAAGAACCAATTAGCACCTGATCCCCCCCTCCCACGGGTCGGACCTGTGTATGAACCCCACTGTGCCTGTAGGGGGCAGCCTTGAGGCGGGTCCCAGCGTAGGGGCGCTGAGCACCCGCCGAATCCCTCCCCCCCGCCGCTCCTCCGCGCCGGCAGGGGGCGCCAGCGGCTGCCGTCTCCCGTCGGGACGCCGCCACCGCTCTGTGCCCGCAGCACTTCCGGGCCGTGAGGGGGCCATGGCGGCGGGCTGCAAGAGGGTCGTGTGAGCAAGCTGGGCCGCGTGGAGAGGGGTGGGGGGGAGAAAGGACGGGGTTAGCGGTGTGGTGATGCCGGTTGGTTGCTTATTGGGGCGTCTTCTCCCTTCAGGTACCCCTTGTTCCAGCTGGGCGGTCCCCAGCTGCGGATTTTCCGCCCCAACTTCTTCATGCTGGCGGTGCGGCCTGGCGTGCCGCAGCCTGAGGACACCGTGCAGTTCCGCGTCTCCATGGAGTGAGTGCGGGCCGAGGGCGGCACGTCGGCCCCGGGAGCGAGCAGCCCCTCCCCCCCGCTTTTTTTTTTCCGACCAGCTGCTCTTTCTTTGCCTCAGGGGATGAGGGGCCAGGTGGTGCTCCTTGTGGGGCTGAATATACCTTGGTTTGGTTAAAGGGCGAAGACAAATTTATTCCGTGCTGTCACCATGCCTGTAGCTACCTTGGCTCTGTTTTGAGTTCGGTTAAATATTCATACTTATGCTTCTTTCTTGCCCTGTAGTTAAGCGTTCATGCCTTTGCTTCTTTCTTTCCCCAAAATACTATCTCCTTGCTTAGGATGACAAAAGTGGATATCAAGAATTACCTTGAGAAAATCTATAACGTGCCAGTAGCTGCTGTGAGGACCAGGATACAGTATGGTAAGTGCAGTTGAGTAATTCAAAGGGATGGTTATAGTTTCCCTGCTCATCTGTTTATTTATTCCTTAAAACAAGCATGTGCTGCTTCATATGTGCCACTTCATATTTGAATGCTTTGATTAGATTACATCAGCTTTTTCTTTTAAAAACTTAGTTTAAGAAGTCTCAAAATCTTGTCTGTTTTCTGACCCATGCCAAATGCTTTTTTAGTTGGTACCATTTCTCCATGACCAGTGGGTGTCTCACTCACTTCAGAAGGAGCGACTTCATGAGATTACCTAGCTTGCACAGCTAGGAGGTGTTATGGTCTGACAAAAGCCAGATTGTGTAGAGGGGAAAAAATGCTCAATTAGACAAGTAGGTTATATCAGAAACACATTTTAACAGAATTTCTTCTTTTTTCCCCTGTAGTTACCACATTTCTGCTATGGACTTTTATGTATCCAGTCACTGTGTTGCTTCCGTGCACTACACTTGTACAAAAAACAAAAACATCCAAAGCAAACAAACAAACAAACTGACCAGAAAAACAATTCCCCTCCAGAAAACAAACAGAAAGAAAAAAAACAGCAAAAAAAGGCGTTCCTAGTCATCTTGAACTCACATGCCGTGCACAGGGACTCTTCTCTAATTAAACTAGGCTAGGATTATGTAAAATCACATTCACATATGAATGCTTCCTTCTGCAGAGCTTCCCTGAATGCATTTTGTATGCTGTACAAAGTCAGGAATGTAATTTTTATGTCATTTATGTTTTTGATTAGCAGAAAGTGCATTAATCACATGGACAGTGACTTGTTGGTTAGGACATCCTTGTCTGGATTCTTCTTTTTCATGCACTGATTAGGAAAGGAATTACATTGACATGTTTCTAATACCAAGAGAAGGGATGATTTTTAAAAAGACATAAGGTAAAAAGAGCTGTAATAGTGAAAAATGGAGAATGAAAGATAAAGCATCAAGAGAAGGTTGTAGAACTCGGAATATATAGAACAGTAGAAGGAGAACAAAGATCATCTGCAATATGCCTATGTAGAAACTAAAATTAAGTCTTAATGCCAAAAACATTCAGTTTCCAACAGCACTGCAGAATATTTTTGCTTGTCCTTGTAACTCACTGCTTAAAGAAGTGGTGGTATTATGTGTATAGTTAGGGATAGAGGAGGAAAGGTTTAGGGTTTCTCTTAATTCAGGAGCTTTAATCCTCTTATAGGCCGGGAGTAAAATGAACTTCTGAACACAACTTGCATAAAGTGAAGGTGCTTTGTTTTGGTTGTTTTCATTTTTCAGATATGGAGTGTAGTTTTCTGATGTGTGTGACAACAGATCATTCTCAGTAGCTGAGCAGTAAAAAGTGAGCAGTCTGAAGCTGCTTAGTGGACGTTTCTTCATTATTTGACTAAAGCTGTTAATGTTGTGAGGACGGTTTATTTCTTCTGGCCCTCTACTGAGAAGAATTTCTGCTTTGCAAAATTTCTGTTGTGACTGTGAAAGCATGTCAGCAGTTTGAGTCTGATGATATCTCATCTGACATGTGAGCAGGGTTTACCAACTTCAGTACGCTTTAGTAATTGCAATACTACTGTGTAGCCTGCATATTGATATTGAAGAAATAACATCAATCGTAAAAAAAAACAAAACAAAAAAAAAAGAGGATTGGTGAAACTCCCCCCTTCAGCCTGGTCTTGCTTTTTGGGTACTTGGAAGTCACTTGGAATTCCTGTGTAGTTACAGATGGGTCTCTTCTGTTTTGCAGGTGCAAACAACAAGAGAGACCATAAGAATCGGAGAGTGAAGAAGCCAGATTACAAGGTCGCCTATGTGCAGCTGGTGAGTTAACATGGATGCTTGCAGGGAAAGAAGAAGGAGCTGTTAATCAGCCAAGCTGGAAGTAATGCTTAGTGAGTTGTCCAATTGGCTGACTATTTCTTCCAGTCCTCTAATGTAGACTTTTTCTTTAATGCATTCCAGAATGTATAAAAGACATTTGCTGATTGAAATGACCTAGTTGAAAAACAAATTCAAACAAAATGTTAGTTTTCAAGGTCCATTTTTGTCTGAGACTTCTATGTAAGTTATGGTCTGATGTCATATGGTGTTGCTTTGCCAGTGAGTTTCACGCTGACCCTGTACTCTGCAAAGTTCACGACTCGTGTGGTTTATTGCTGAAATGTCCAGTAAGTAAAAGAATATATTGTAAGGATGGGGAACTTTTTATTCTTTGGATCTCTGAGAAGACTAAGGCATATTCCCTGGAGAGCTCTTAGTCATGTATAATAAGTGTGCTTTGTGGCTGAACTGGGTTCTAAAATGTATGTTGGTTGCCCAGTGGAAAAGGAGCTTCATGTTCTTATGAGTTTCTTTCGTAACAGAAGCATATTATAGTTCAAACTTCTCTTGGACTCACCTGGCTACAAGGAAAAAAGAAAGGCCACCCCTGAAAGAAAAACCTTTCACATACTGAAATTACATTAAAGGAATGCTATTTATAGTTGTAAAACCATAAGTTCAAAGTTGTTATTGGCAACACAACCTCGGTATTACTCCGTCCTGGGACACTGAGTTAGTGTGGGGGGAAGTTGCATGACCTTACAGTTCAAAGACTGTATAAAAATTCACATGGACTTGTGATGAAATGGAAGATGCACAGACAATGGGAAATGATAAATAAATAAATACTGTTAGTTTTTCAGACTTTAAATGATCTTAGAAGTTCTTCTTTAAAGCCCCTTTTAGGGAAAGGTGTGGAAGGAAAATTGAGAACTCAGTGTTGTTTTTTTTTTTGTAGACAGCCCTTATCTATGAAAGGACAGCATGAAATACAATGTTAATAGAATGTAACAGTACTATGTTTCTGCAAGTACTAACGTTCATTTACTGGTTCTTGGGTTAAGGGCAGCCTCCTCTTGATGAGGGTTTGTGTTTTGATGGCAAAGAAAACATGCCTTTTTCAAGGAGGACTGTCTGCTTTGTTGGACAGATTCCCCCTCTTGGAGGGAAGGTTATTGTCTGTGCAAGGTTTTTGTCTGCAAGAGGTTGGGTATGACTAATGTATTAAGAACACAGCTTAGAAATTGAATGTCAGGAGTCGTTTTGTCTTATGAGTTACTTTCTCTGGATGATGGTTTCTTAGTTGGGAATTAGAGGTACTTTCTATTGTCACAGCCCCTTGGTGGTGATGGTTGTGCTTTTGGAGACTTGTTTCCCAAAATTGAAGCAGACATGCATCTCTAGTGAACCTTGGTCAGCTCTCAAATTTTATCTTACTGTATTTAATGCGGTCTTGTTTCTGTGTCTGCTCAGTCGGAAACGGGGGTAGTCTGCAACCCACAGACAAATTCAGGGGTAAAGAATGGAAAGCAAAATGTTGTATTTCTATGGAAAGCCACTCATTAAGGACAGTTCCCACGTGCATTTATTTCAGATTTCTGAGATTAGAATAGTTGTCATCACCATATATGTAACTGCAGTGTGATGGAGGATTGTATAGTACTGGAAGTAGTTGTACACCAATAGTACTGGGAATTACTCTCTAGCCCCTATTTTGTTTGCTGGGCAAATTGCACTGTGTAGAACTGTGGTCCTATGGCTGAGGAGTATTCCTGGTTCCTGAAAGAGCAAGTATCCCTTGCTATCCAACAGTATCATTCTAAGTTTTTATAGAATGCCATGTTTTCACCTGTGCTGTGAATGGAGTTAGGGGTTCACCTTTTAGGTTTTTGTTGTGCAGAATCCTAAGTGAGGAAACCAACTGTTTAAGTAGATATCTGCATATTCTCCCTTCACCTCATTCCTGGGCTCTTTACTTTTTTTCCTTCTATTGTAGTTATTGTATTTGCCTATGAATTCTAATTTTTAGGTGTGTCTGTCTTTTTTTTTTGCTTTTTTCTCTTTTTCATTTGTTCTTTGCTTTTCATTACTGTTTGTGGTGTCTCAATGAGCTCCCAGTTCTGTGTTCACACCAGCTTAAAATGCTGGGCGAGGCCAGAAAGCCAACTTGTTTCTGAAACGGAAGGTTTTGCCTTCATTCTCATTCATGGTGTGATTCAGGCCAAAACAGGCCCTATGCAGTCCATTGTTAGTATCTGCCTAATTTAGGAAAGTTTGGTAACCACTGTAAAATCCTTTTTTAATGAGAATTATTTTGCATCTGCCGTGAGTCAGAGTAGCAGGGCTTTCCCACCATTTCTACCAGCTGTGTTTTCTCTCATTAATCCAGTTTCAAGTTAAAACTGCTTATGACTGGAAAAATAACCGTGTTTTTGGAAGGTCTTGGGTCGATGTCTGCGTTGCCCACTAGGTGGAAGTATTGCTCTTCCCAGTGAAGACTCGCTAGCAGTTTTAGTGTAGTTTACCTGAATGTAATGGAGCATATTTCTCATGGCTACTTTTGCTTGCTTGCTTCATAAAACATCATCTTATGTGTTCCAATGCAATGTACATATCCATTAACTTAGTGCAAGTGTCTCAAAGGTTGAAAGTCGTAGTTGATACACCCTTAAGTGTCACAATAGTGCCCCGGCTGCTCCACATGGAAGAATTGTTGTCCTTTCCTTTCCAAATACTATTTCTTGGAGATTCAGAGCTGTTTACTTTATTCTCAGGCTGTAACTGGACAAATATGTGATCAGTCCAAGCACAATATTTTCACACTAAAAAAATACCTCAAATCATAGAAGACCATGGATCAACAATATCTTGCCATTCCAGAGTCTGCCTGCCTTTTTTTCCCTTCTGGAATGTGGTGAGAAGGGTTTAAGTTAGAGATTTTTGCTTTTGCTATCAAATCCTGCTTTATAATGCTAATTTATTTTTTTAATGGAAATCAAATCTATATATCCTTGCCAAGTAACTGAAACAGCAACCTTTTATCTGATGAAATTATAACTATCCTAATGTTACTTAAAAGAGCTTCAAAAAAAATAATAATAAAAAAAAAGCCACTGGTAAACTTTACAGTTACATCAACATCATGGAAATTAAAAAAAAAAAAAAACAACGTCCCCTCCTCCTCCTTCACTGTTCTCACTGTTTAGCTCAGCAGGTGTTAGCACCCGTGGGAGCCCAACTGTAGACAAGCCTCTGGAATCCAGACCTATTTTTAATTAAACCTGTTTTGAGAAATCTAATGGAGATGGCTGTAAAAAGGAGTCTGACCTTGTCAACATTAGGACTAACACCTATTTAGCTACATGAATGATGGCACCGGTGGGAACATTTTTGCAAATGCTTTCTCCTTAGACCCTGCTTGCAGTGTCCTGTACATTCTTAGTAATTAACCCATTTGCACATCAGATGTGACACGTAATGAATTCAGAGCCAACTTGGATGCCCTGTTTGCTGTACTATTCCTGTGTGGGTTTTGAAGCTGTTTCTGTGTGTGGATTTTCCATACATTTTAATATCAGATGTTACCATGTGCAATAGTAGAAGAATTGTTGAAATGCACTGGATTATTAAACTTAACTGCATTTGCTGCTACTGCTGGACGGAGTCCCGTGCTGCTGGGAGTCCAACATTTTTTTAGTTAACGATACTATAAACATCACTTTTCTACTAATTCTGAAGGACAGTAGTAAGTGCTTCAATTATCTAAATAATCAAAAGACATCACAGTTGTTTACACGAGCAGTGTTTGCTGCGTCATTCCTACACAGTAATATCTTTGCTGACCTCCTTTTCCTAAACTTTTGAAGGGACTCAAAGGTCAGAAAAGTACAAGTGAGTTTGTGCTGGATAATCCTTCCAGCAATTTTCTGACATGAGGCTCCGCAGTGGAAAGGCTAACACTTGACTTCATAGGCCTAATTATGGTCACTTAACCTCCCATTAAAATGAATGGAAGCAATTTGTACCACTTGATGTTGTAACTCCTACAAACTCAGGGAGCAAGGTGTGTTTTCACCCTTTATAACCAGTAAGACTTGTAATGCAAGTTAAAAATATATTTTCAGTGTTTAGGTCACTTGTTATCTTGAAAGATTGTTAGTATGTAATAAACGAGTAAAGACCCTGTATATAAATCAGTTTTACATTTGGATAAAGCTGAAGTGAAGATTAGATTTGTGCAGGAGAGAAGTTGAATGGTTCCCAATTCTTTAATCTAAACACAGGACCACACATCTCACTTGTATACAACCTTAGAATTCCTAGGAAAAAGGAAGGTCTCTGGGAAGACACTAAATTGAGAATGCCAATGTGTAAAAACATCACATTGACTTTATTTTTTTGGGTACTTTTGTAGTGCTTCTATGACTTCATTGCTTTATTTATTTATTCTTTAACATTTTAAGTCCTCATATAAGGGGATGTGGAGGGAGAGCTTATCCTGACAGACTCCAAGGATATCACCTCACATTGCTGCCATGTCAGTAAAACAGCCTTTTCACCATCCAATTCCAAGACAAACTAAATCATCTGAGCAGAATTGCCTGTTGTTATTATTATTTTTTTTGCAGCGCTTTCTGTCAGGTAGGAGGGTGTTCTCACTTTCTCCCACTTTCCCTGTGCTTCTGACTGAGGTAACTGTGCTGGCGGAACTTGCAAAGGAAGATCAGATCCTAATTTTTTTAGAGTCCATGTCACTTTATGAATTTCAGTAGATCAGTGAAAGGGACGACTTCAGTTAAATGGCATGCAAAAGGTAAAATGCTGAACAAATGTAAGGTCTAAGAATAAGAACACAAAGTTTTGCATCCTGGTTGAATATGCCAGTAGTTCTTGTTCTGTCAGTTTGGAAACCACATAAAATCATGAACTAAGTAGAAATTCTGTTGTTGCTTTATTTTGGTTAGGATTTCATTTACTGTGTAGCTGGCAAATGACTGCTGTATAGGAGGGAAAACTTTGTTACAAAGGAAAATGTATATCTTAAGCAGGGTTGCATAAAGGAATGAGGATCCCTCTAATTCTTTGCTGGGCATTGTTTTGAGAAGGTGGCATATGAGCTGAAACATTGGTGGCCTCTGGCATCATGTTGAAGATACAGCAAATATAAATATGCTTGGATAGACTCTCAACACTTTATGTACACTGATGCCTCTTGGTATTTTTGCAATTTTGAAATACTCAAGATACAGGCTTCTTTTGAAAACTAGCTACTGAGCATGCACTACAGCTATTTTTCATACAGCTTTCATCACCACAGAGTCTTACAGCACAGTGTTACTGCATAGTATTGTTACTAAAGATTTATCAACCTTCAGTTCTCAGGGTGTAATGTCTTGGCTGTTTCGAATCGTGTCTGGCTGCCAGCCAAAATCAGAATTTCTTCACAAAACAAGAGCTGGAAAGAACCTACTTGTCTGTGCTGATTTTGGTTTATTAAAAGGCTCCAGATACAGATTAACATTTTTCAGCTCAATATTTGACTTTCACCAGCCTTGAAATGGGAACTGTGGGCACTTTGATACACAGCTGAAAGGTTCACCTGGTTTCACTACACCCTTTGCATATCTTTTTTTAAATTTTTTTTATTCCCTCTTTTAAAAATAATCACTGTTTTGCAGTGCTTGGTGAATTACCATGAATATTGTTAGTGTGCTATAAGGACAGCTTTCCTTCATTTACCAGTAAGAGAAGTGCTTTGGTGGTGGAGGCATACCAGAATGGAAGTGCTGAATAACAAGAACCCCATACTACAGTGTTACCGATATGAACAGTTCTCACATTTTCAGTGTAGGTGGTATGCCTACCATATTATTCTGAATTGTTTTCCAATGTGTTTAGCTAAAATGGCTTCCTCTCCCGGATGGATGACTCCTTAGTATCAGCCCTGTCTGTTCTGTAGGTACCGCAGGGCTGAGCAACCTGCTTGCAGTACAGTTTCAAACAGTGTTTTTTTTGTAATGTAAACAAATTCTTTTCCAAACGCTTCAGTGTGCTAACATCTTGGGCAGCCCTTGGCCTCGAGGGTGTTTGCTGCTGATCCCACTACAGGAAGAATTTCAGTAGGCTACAGCATTGGGGATTGTTCAAGGAGATTGATAATGCCTATTTCTGTACCTCAAAATGGAACTATGCTTCAGTTGTCATAGGACAGCTATTATAAGCTACCTGTTGGTAATTGAAAGGTACAAAAGAGCTGAAACTCCCTAGTGTATGTCGTGGAAAGGAAAACCATGATTTGTTCCAGTTGATCTTATCCAGGCTAGAATCTAGGAAGGAGCAATGTACACAGCAGCTCCCTTGTTGTTTTTGTAGTATGGTCAGGCTCTTAGGAAACCCCCAAGAAGTATGCACTAGAAAAACAACTGGAGCATTGCTGGGTATGAGTTGATATTTCCTAGATTCTTGTCTGGATAAGTTCAACTGGGATAAGTCATGGTTTTTCTTTCCAAAACGTATGCTTGAGGTTTAAATACTTTCACACCTGTCAATGACCGTGTTGAGTGTGTATGGCTAAATGGAACATAGCACACATTCAACAGGGTCAGGGACGCAGTGGCAGGGGTTTTTTTTAACATAATTATGTCATATTTCTGATCCCAGAATGTAGTACAGATAGCTGTGTTGTGGAAGGCTCATTTCATCCCCTTTGCGGAGCTGTTTCTTAATTGTGCCTCTCTGATTTGGTTATATTTATTGCTCAAACGTGAAGAGTAGATGATCTGAAAAAAACTGTTTTCATCCAAGGCAATTAAATGCTATTGTTGAGATTTCTGTGTAGTGTTCTGCCAATGAAGTTAATGTATAATAAGATTTGTAAGTGTTTTGGAGAATAATTTTAGAGTTATGAATTATGTGCTATCAGTTATGAGCTTCATTATGCAAAGTCCCATATGGGATGCAGAAGAATGGAAGGGATGATATTGTTGAGTTTAATGAAGTTGTGCTTAGTGCAAACGCCACTAAAAAGCAAGCAGATAATGTTAATGGGATAGAGCATTTCCACAGAATAATGGTTTCCTGCTGTTAGATAAAAACCAGAGACCAAGCAAATGTTTGTTTTCCAAGTGGGAGACATAGATCTGGTGATGATGTTACACTAAAATGACTTGTCTTTTAGGCAGAATGACTGATGCAGATGTAATCACTTTAATCTCATCAGTGATGGATTAGACAAATTGTTCCCACTGTAATTATTTTACACTGTAGACTCTATTCCAGTTGATAAGAAACCTCTGATATCTGTTATTCTGTGTTCCCACATTACACCCTATAATAACAGCTGCTAGATCTGTTCTTTCTGATCCCAGATGAGATTTTAACAACTATAACCACTACTTGTATCTTAAGTATTAACATAATGAATGCTTGCTCTGCCATGTATTTCCCTGATGGTGTGACTTTAACAAAATTGCTTATTTTGCTAATCTTACTTTTAGTATATGACTCCTACAACATATCTGAATGGTCTCAATATCTTTGAAGAGTAGTCTGTCTCCTGACCATTCATTCCATAAAGGAAGTTGCCAGTAACAATGTCTACATAAAAGAGAAGAGGCAGAAAGCTAGCTTTTGATGGGGAGGGATTTGTGTGTATCTCAGGGAAAGTGCTGGGAAGAGATGTTGGGAGTTAAGAGGTGCTGTTTCACACCGACTGAAATTTCAGGGTGGTCTTTCATTGTAATTGTAAGTATATGGGTCATACCTGTTGCAGAAAGGCTGGAATGCCTGTTTGACCATTTGTTTTCTCTTTAGGGTCAAGGGAAAACCTTTCAGTTTCCCAACCTCTTTCCAGAGAAAGAAGACTCAGAAACTGAACCTTTTGATGACTTCAGGAAGAAGTTCATGGAGAAAGAGCAACAGAGCCAGACGGGTGACCCCAGAAGAGGTGGAGTGCCTGATTGGTTTGGACTTTGATGCAAGAAGCCAGCTGCGTTTCTTTAGACCCAAAGGGATTTTATTCAGTTGAACTTGCACTCTTCTCATAATGACTGAGGGCTTATTCCTGAGCAGTGCTTGCTAGTGTGTGTTTTTGTGGGTTTTTTTTTTTCCCCTGACTGTGCTCAACTACAACAAAATGGCCCTAAAGAATTAAAAAGGTAAAATGAATCTGTCTGCATCAGATCTTTCCTCTGAACCTGGGGGCTATTTCTACAATGTGAAATCACTTGTTGTTTGTGATTGTGAGGGTGTCATTGTACTTATCTTCTTCTTCCTTCTACTGGTCATTTGAGTAGGAGACATTTTGTTTCCCAGGTTAGGTGTGTTTTGCACTGAATGCGTAGAATTCATGACAGGACCGCTGAGGTTGGACAAAAAGTTGTAGACATTTAGACTGTAGGGTCAGGACATAGATTTCCATTATTGTCAGTTACTGTGTTTTGCTGTCCTGTGCATTGCCCTCCTTCCAAAGCTGCCCCCTTTCCTGGACATGTGTGCATGATCTGATTTTACTCCTTCCTTTATTGGCTAAGTGGTATTTTGGATGCAGGTTCTATTAGATAGGCTTATGGTTGTGTGTGTGTGTGATCCCCAGAAGCCTCAAGAAATGGACAAAGGTGGTGCACAGTCTCTGCTGGTTTTTGTGCAATGCAGTTAATTGCCTTCTGTGACCAGTCTGCCCTAGGAACATTTAAGGGCTCGGTTGTGCTAATATTCCTTCCCCTGCCCACAGCTACCTTGCAGTGCTGGCAAGAGTCCTGTGTAGACACAGTTGTATTGGCATAAAAACGATTCTGCAAGTGTAGACTGTTTTGTGCTCTGGACTAGTAAAAAGACTCTTTTTACTTTTCTGGTGCACCTCCCTTTACTTCCAAGTTGCTGGTGCCAGGGCAGTGGTAGAACTTTTTTAGTCCTTCAAGGCTGCCACGTTTAGGTTTTTCATTTCTTGGCTCTGCAGCTGTTTCTCCTTGCTTTGATGAGGATATTTTCTCTTTCCCTTTGTCAATTAATGTGCTCTGGTGGTGTGTCAGGAGCAGCAGAGGAAAAAGGAGGGCTAGGGAGGGCTTAATCATTGAGAGAAGGAAGGATGTGTTTCTGCAGGCCATTAGGTATAATGCTAGCACATGCAGGGTTAAACATATGGCTCCTGTTTCCTCAGCTTCTGAATTCTGCCACTTGGAGCAATTGGCAGTGTAGTGAATGAGCCCTTTCCTTGAACGCATCTACTCGGGTGCTCTCCATTATTGTTCAGTGTCTGAACTTCTTGTTTGGACAGCTAGCAAGATGTTTATAAGGGAACAGCTGTTCCCCAGAGAGACAATCCAAGTAAGATTTTATGCACCCCCTTCTGTTCATTAGTTGTCTCTCTTTCCCTGCTGCATCCTCTCTGCATAGCAGTACATCTCCTGCAGTTTGTTGCTTACAGCTTCAGTGTCTCTCCCACCCCCATCTTTATCTAGTGTCCAAAGAAGATCATGCTTGGTGATCTGTGTGAGTTAGCTGATGCTTAAACAGAGAGATGCTCTCTGTGAGGAGGGAGATAAAGGAGGATTTGCTAATCCTAGCCTGCCAGGAGAGTTACAATAGTAGATGTGGAAAAATACTGAGTTCACTGAAAAAAGTTTTTGTGTTTGGCATATATGCAAAGCCAACACTTCCAGAGATTTGTAGTGACGTGTGGAACTCTGGGTTAAATTGGGAGGTGGCCTACAATTTTAAAGTGTGAGGACTGAATTTGTCTAGATAGAAGGGTCTCTCTTCTGCTGTATACAGTTTTCCTAGCTTTCCTCCCAGCCTCTCCTTTTACTTATTTTTCAATTTTTATTAATGGGGGTGTTTTTCAGTTTGGAGTTGATCCATGCTGAATCTCGGTCTTTGCTCCTACTCTTCAGTGTTACAGAATTTGCTGTTTTTTCATCACTTTCCTTTTGTTAGCTTCCAATGTAGGTAACTCCATCTTTGCCGAGGTGACAGAGAAATGAGAAGAATTCGTCTAGTGCTGCCATATAACTTCCTAGCTGGTTGGTCAGCCTTTACTAAGCCAACAGTCAGGTATGTGGTAGTTCTGGATAAGTGAGGCTGTATTCCATGTGATAGGTGTAACAGGAAGTTGAGATATTAACCACCAGGCTTTCTGCCTTCCCTGTTATGGTCCTCAGGAGAGGTTGCAGTCACCAGCTTCTGTACTGGCATTGAGAACCCGAGCTGAGAGGAGTTTATTTGCAGTACCAAATATGCACTAGGCTGAGTGAGTATCAAAAGTTACAGGGCAGGTCTACCATGCTTTGCTACTTTGATTTCTCCATGGGAGATTAATTTTTAGCTCATGTTCAAAACAGGTTTCTGACTGGAGTGGCACAAAAGGAAAGAAATAGAGATGAGTATATCCATGTCTATATGAAGTCGTTACAACCAAATTCTGGCTGATACTCAAGCTACTTAAGTGAAAGAACCAGTGTTACCAACCACCTCTAAAACAGTGTACCTGTGAAATTAAGGTAAGATTAAAAAAATAAAGTTCAAAGTCCCATTTGCTTTGATGCTCAGATTTCCCTAGTGAGTGTGGTTACAAAGATGCCAAGACCTTCCCAGTCCCTTGTTGACTTGTGTTTCAGGGAAGGTGCTAGTTCTTGATATATACATAGCGTTTCATAAATCCTGTCCCCTAAACTGTACAGGTAGGTTAGAAGATAATTGAGATCACACTTGTATATGAAGTCAGGGTTTGTGTCATGAACAGAGAAAAATAACAGATAAGTGGTGAAGCAAGGACAGTAGGTCTCAGAATTATGTAGCTGTGTTGATTAAATAGATTTTAACATTCCAACAGATCCTGATGTTCTGGGTGATGAAAGGGATAAGCAAATCCTGTGAGGTCACATGTAGCCCTGCTCTCAGTGGTGTCAAGCTGTCCTTGGCAATGTCAACAGCCATACCTGTGGCCAAGAGTTTAGATGTACGCATGAATAACTTCTCCAAGGGCCAAAGTAAAGACTTGGTTGAGGCTGACGTTCGCTTTAGTGCAGGAGAAGCCACATCCCACACTTGGCGTGCGGAGCTCTGCAGCTGCTGGCTTCTCTGACATGAAGGGGAGATGTTTCCCCTTTGTACGTGCACAACCCCCCAAAGAGAGCTATGTGCTAGAACAGTCAGCAGATGCGCAATTGCCTGCGTAGGCCACTCTGGTGCAGAAAGGCACCCAGCTATGATGAGAGTTGTTGCAACCATACCATTACGCTTCAGAGGGAACACACAATTGCTTTTTGTTTATTTGTATTTATTATTTTCTTACATCAAACCAAAATGAATTGCAGAGACAGTGACTTTGTAAAGTGCCTTCTTTAACGTTATAGCTTTGAAATGAGTTTAGTGCTGTAGCTCCTGCTCAGCTCAATGCTAAGTTCCATGTGGATCATGTAAAAAAGTGTGGGTGTGTGCAGGTGGCAGGTAGCAAAACTCCTGTGTCGTCTAACCGTTTGTCACCTGAACCTCACTACACGTCCTTAGTGAATGTAAATGTTCTCATCAAGAGATTGAACTCGGAAGGCATATGTGCAGCTCAGCTGGTAAGTGGTTAGCCTCAGAGTTCCATCTTCTGTGTGTAGGCCACCCTGTGTCAAAGTTGAAGTGTATCCTGCAAATTAGTGGCCAGTTTTATGCTCTTTTTTTAATTTCCTCTCTGTTAAGAGAAAAGGCTAAGTAAAATAAATGATAGAAATGAAGTAAATACAACTTCATGATGTATCTAGCAAATATTCCATCACGAATAGCTCTGTACAGTGGAAAGCCAAATAGCAGGGAGGGTAAATGGCTTGCTTTTGTGGACAAATAAAACTGGGAATGGGTAATCTGGAGCTTCAGATGTCTGCTTCCGTACTGGGACTCCCTAATTACACTTCTGCCAAATGAAGAGTATTCAGCAGTCTGATCCATTGTTGTTCCACTGTTGCTAAATGTTTGAATGGAAGAAAAAAAAAATGGGAAAACTATGCCCAAAGTTGTCTTTCTGTGGAAGAATGTTCATTGCTGGAGAACACCTGATCTGTTCAGGTTATCTTAATTATATGAAAAAAATCTGGAAAATTATTGAATTTTCACAGTGTAAGATAATGTGAGGCTTCTTCAGCAGTCACCTGTTTGTAGAATGGCTTGAAGAGTGAGGTAAGAGTTGGGCAGGGATCAGGGCAGAGTGCAGAAGAAAAGCACTGTTTGCTGGAAGGACTGAATGCCATCAAACTTTCGTATTGACAATGCTACTTTCTCCTGAAATAAGAGTTCAAGGTCTTCTCAGAGTCCAATTTAAAACGATTCTTTGAGAATGGCTTTCTAGATGTGACCCTTGGCTTATATACCAATGCACCTTGGTACCATGGCTAAAAAGGAGCATTGTGATAATCTTTTTTGGCCTCCTGAATAACACAGACCATAAAATTTCATGCCGTAGTTTCTGTGTATCAGCTAGAAACTTGCAGTTGAATGTTACCTGGCATGGATTTCAAGGCTTGTACTTGAAAAGCATTGCAGGACAAATTAAATTTCCTTAAATGAGTTGGGTCCAAGTAGCGTATTGTCATCTGACCTGTGAATTTCTTGAAGTGGTTGTAATAGGGAGAAATGAGCAGTACTGTTTAAGATTCATGTGTTTGTGGAGAAGAGAGGTAATTCTTATAAATATTATTTTCTTTAAATGGGAAAGGCTTTAGAATAGCTGAGATGACATCGTAGCTGAACCATTTCTTCTGGAGTAATTTATGACTGTTTAGACAGAATTTAGCTCTTTGTATATAGTGAGGCTTATCAAAGTGTGTGCTGCTGTTGTGGGCACACCCAGCTTGTAGAATTCAGAAGATATCTCATTGTCGTTTATTCTGTGGCCTGAGATGCGGTGCAAAACTAATTGTTGTACAGGGAAAATGTAACTATTTATTGGTCTTTTAACCTTTCCTGCCTTCAGCAGTTAGCAAGTGCAATGAGTGGAAAGTGATTACAGTTTTGGAGAATTTGTGCAGTACTGAATTAGGCATTGCATTTTCTTCTGTGGTGGCTGGTAGGCATCTTGAGGCCACACATTGTATTCTTGGTACATGGGTCTTCCTTGGGATCTGGCCCTTACATAATGCCATCAGTGCTTCATTTTTCCAAAGTTTTGGGATTAAGAGTCAGACCAGTGTCAGTGTCATGATTCAAGGCTTGGAAAAAGTCCTTTTCTAAAAAAAAAGGCCAGGGAAGCTCCCTTTATTGAATCAGTGTGGTTTTGAAGCATTTTGACTGTTGTCCATTTATAAGTATCTTGGAAAAAAATGATTCCTGAGAGACAGAGCATACTTTTAGCACAGCAGGTAAAGGCACAGCAAAACAAAGGAAATAATCATTCTGGAAATGGAATGGCTGTGGGATGGGCAAGTGAGAACCTTACTAAGGGAGGGGAGAGGCCCGGGAGTTGTTCTGGATCATATGGTGCATTTCCAATGAGCCTGTGCTGAAAATGCGGAGCTGGTGAAGGGCCTCCTAGGTCAAACAGTCCCTCTTCTCAAACAGAGACTGCTGCAGACCGAGCTGTGCCAATGCTTGCACACATGGCAAACCCAGTGTGTGGTGTGTCACAACAGCTGTCAAAGACTGGTCATCATACCCAGAGTCTCTAAACATCCTGTTTATCCCTGCAAGGAGGAACACTTGATTGAAAGATAAATACCAAAAAAAACCCAACAACCAAAACTGGTGCTAGAAACAACATTTGCCCTTGGGCTAACAAACCTGAAAACAAAAGAAAATAAACATAGGATGGAGGCAAACAGATTTCCACACAAGGCCAGATTCTAAAAAGGATTTAGGAGCTTAGCTTGTTTTGGCACGCTTGAAAAAGAAACAGCCGTCTGGGTGCCAGGATTCTTCGGGCTCTGTATGTGTACGCGTGCATCGAGGGGAGAGCGTGGGGAAAAGCGAGGTGGCTGCAGTGTTGTGTGGGGGACTGGAGGACATTGGAGCTGCCAGAAAGCTTTATGCAGGGTCACCCTTGGGGCATAGCTTGTACATTTAATTTTTTTTCTTGGAAAGATTTAGCATACTGAAAAGATCTCCACGTTGGCAGGAAGATTTTTTTTCTTTCTTCTCCCTCTGTTTGTTTGTTGTTCATTTGTTGCTGCACGGGAGGTCTGTTTACTTTGCTCAAGAGAATGAGGGACCCAAGAGACACCGCTCTGCATGCAAAGCTTTTATGGAAGGGGCTAGGGGAGGAGAAGGGGAGGAACTTTCCAGGCCTTATGAAATACAACTGAAGGAGTCTGTGGGTTGTTTCGTTTGCTTCTTTGCCTGGTCCATGCTAGGCCTGGGATTGCTACTGGTTCTGCAGGTATAACTGTGCCTCGACTTCAGAGGTGGGTCTCACTGTTAAGGGCCCATGGGGCAAACCTCTACAGGGTTGTGCGAGGGGGTCTGAGAGGCTCTGAGCATCTGCTATCTGCTCTGCGGTGTGTGTCATTCATCCACTCTGCCTGTAGGGTCTTTACTGGTGGGTTGCTTTCAGACTCAATCTCACCACCTTCCTGTTAACCTTCTGAATGAATTTGGCCCTGAACATTGAGGTGAATTCAGCTGTGCTATAAAGAGCCTCCTGCAGATAAGCCCAACTCAGCCTTTCGGTCTAGCAATGCAGTGCTTTAAAGGGGACTTTTCCAGAGCTGTGCATTGCATGATTCAGTCAATTTCTGAATGACTCAGTTTCTACAGCTGGATTTAGTAGATTGTGTCCCAGCTGGAGGAAAGGAAATGCAGACCTGCATTGCTCTGTTTGCTTCCTTTCAGCTGGCATCTCAGTGGGGGAGGCAATTTTGTCTAGCCACCCTTCCTTGTGTCGTACAATAGTAATAACTTGAAAAGGACAATAAGGAGAAAACTAGGGGTGCTGTGCAAAGGAGATAGATTTCTTTAGGTTGACAAATGGAAATGTCCCCTGGGATGCTTCTTTCACGTGTTGTGGTTCTGAGCACTGAGTGCTCATGAAGTGGACATCTTATTTCAATGTGAGGGAATTCCTGATGAAAATGATGGATAATTCAAAATTGAACAGACTTGAGAGTAATGCTGTGTTCTGCCATTTGTAGTTTTCTTACCCTTTTTTTGTCTTATAAAATACCAGAAACAGATGGGTCTGCCTGTAACCTCAGTTACAGTTCGAAGCACCTCTTTTCTGGCACTGATCTGTTCTTCTCTACAGCCTTGGTACACAGCAGAAAGGAGAAAATGTTGACTGGCAGAAGGATTTGTCTGCTTTTGAGTTGACAGTCTGTGATTCTTTTATCTGTTTCCTGTTTAAGTCAATAAGAAAATTGCCTGATGTCCTGGAACATCTTTCTGTGTTGTTAAGGATCCCTGGGGCACACCATGTTGTGTGCTGTTCAACATCCAAAAGGAAGGGGAGTTGAAGAACCAGCTGTGACTGTGGTTGAGGAAGCAAAATAAAACTTATTGTGAAAAATGATCAAAAAGCCCATAAACGATCATTCTAGAGGAGGGGAGAACGAGAGGGAATGTGATTAGAGATGGACTACCAAGGAAGATCTTACTTTACAGTATATGTGAGTGGGAACTGTCAAAGAAACAAGAAACAAAGAGAGGGCAAGGTAGAAACTGTCACAGAATTATTTTCACTCAACACTGAGTTGTTCAGTGTTGTGCAATTCTTTGCCACAAAATGTCAAGGCCAAGAACTGCTGCATGCAGACACACACTGGCTGTTTCTGTGGATAACCAAGATATCAAAGAGAGCTAGTAGTAATATTAAAAGAACAAGAATTATGGGAAGTCATCAGTGTCACATGTGTCAAGGCATAAGCCAACTCCAGTAGATGGAAGTGGGGGTAGGAAGTCTTATTTCCTTGGGGAACAAAATAGCCAGTGAGCTGTCTCTTGCAGGATTTCTTTTCCTGACCTCTGGATCAGCCTCTGTCAAATTGCAGAATCCCAGCCAAGACAGAACTTGGGAAAGATGGCAAGTTTATCAGTTGGCTTACATAGAGTATATCTAGCTGTGTGTTAGACCGTGTGGGAAGGTGTAGCACCTTCTGCATTCTTCAGCTGCCAGTTGTGAGCACCATTCCCTGAAAGGAAAGGTCATTTCTTTGGCTTGTGAATCAGGAGAGTCAACTTCACTTGTGGACAACTCAGCTGAGCTTGGATCAGTTCTTTAATCTCTTCTTCTGCCTTGGCTTTATGTTGTAGAAATTACCCATGGATGGGCACTTCCTCAGCACCCCTGCTGTCTGTTTGGCTGCCATTTAGGGGCCCATAGTGAAAAATGTCCCCTCCATTCCCTCCGTGGTTGAGGATGATGCACTACACAAAATATCAGTATACTGAGGTTGAAGACTAATTTTCTAGTTTGCTTTTATTTTTATTTTTATTTTTTGTATCTCTTTGAACTGTCAGGAAGAAGTAGTGTGGGAGCTTTGAACACCTTAGCTGTGGAGACATGCCGTTCAGTAACAGCTCCTCAGTAGAAGAGCTGTTTATTTTTTATTGCATTTTCTTTTTACTGTTTTTAATAACTATAAACAACCTCTGTGCAGAATGGATCTTGAAATTCGCGACCAGCTGGGTGAGGGGCCTTTGTATTGATTTCAGGCCTGGGGAGAGGAGAACATAACAGGTCCCTGACTGCTCCAGCCACTTCCTGCTTGCCAAGGAATGCTGGAAACAGAGGTCCTTATTGCACAAGTAATTAAAGGTTCATCAGCCCTACCTCTCTGATTGCTTAAGGCCATTGTAGTAAGGGACAAATACTCCTGCTTGCTCACTGTTATTTGTTTTCTGCTTGCTCTGTTTTTCTTGGCTTGTAAAGAGGAATTATGAAGACTCTTGAGTAGGATCTGGGAGTGCTGCGGTCTAATGCATTTGGCTGTGGCTCTGGTCATGTTGTGGAACACTCTAGTACTGAGAAGTGTAATGTCTTAAGTGCCCTCTCTCTCCTCCTTTTCTTCCCCAAACCCACACACCAAAGATAAGTGCTTTGAAGGTATTCAAAAAGCAGGTACAAGTTGCTCAGGTTCTGGCACAGAGTGGATGAAGAAGCCAGGTGTGGGAATGTCTGTAGTGCATCTGAATGGCTGAAGTGTCTTCTGCCTTCGTATAAGCAGATACAGGGATCTTACTATAGCTGAGTTGGACTCCAAAAATGTAAAGGAAGGGTTTCCTTTGGATTTTATTTAAGGGTTTCTGTTTTCTTTCTGTGATTGAATTCTGAGGTCAAGATTTTTGTGTATTTTCTCTGCATTATGGGTGAGAAATAACTTTATTTGTCCTTTAAATAGATATTGAGACATACATATGAGCAGGAGCCTCTTAAAAACAAAAAACACTCTACCAAAGGCTGTGAGTCTTTGACAGAATTTCAAGAGTAGGGCAGACTGAGCCACCCTTTAACCATCTGTCCCTTAAGATCTGGTGTGTCTTATTTCTCTCGGGAGCACAGCCCACAGACATGAGAAGTCATGTTGCTATCCTCCAGTTTTTCTTTCTATGGATGAATGATCACCAGCACCGTCAACAAAGTGAGCACCCATTGCACGGGCTGCCCTTGTGCCTCGAGAGCAGTAGAAGAAATAGCTGAGGAATGAGATGGAAAAGGGAGCTGGCTTTCAGCCCTGTTGATCCAGGAACATTGTGAGTGAGTCTGGGAATATGGCTGGCATAGGGTGAGAATTTACACTGGGGAGTGTAGAAGGGGGCTGAGCTTGGGCTGTGCTTGCTGCGTGCACACCTAAAGCTTCCTTGTTGCTGAAGACTGCCCCAGGGAGCCTGGCTGTAGGGGTTTGGCTGTAGCTCAGGAACAGCTTGAAGGGCACATGTTGGGTGGGCAGATGGAGCGGGTGATGGAGATGATCTGATGAAGAAGGGGAAGTGCAGAGTGAGAAGCGGAATGACAAAAGGGCAGCCGTGTGGGCGACCCAGTGGGAGTGGAGGAGGGCAATAACTCATCTCAAGAGGAGTGAGAAGCCAGCAGCGAAATTGCCTGGAATAATCGGCTAAGGCAGAAGAGGGCTGGTGGAATGATGAGGTCTGGCAGACCTGAGGTTATTCTCCATGTGGGTCTGTGAGGGAGTAAAACAGCTTCTTGCTCAGCCTGAAAGGGCTGCTGATCAACAGCCCAGGTGCTGGTCGCAGCTCTACATGGTCCAAAATATCATTAACCACATGGCAGAGCAGAGGGGCATCTCCAGAGGTCCTAGAGGCACGGCATCTCGACACATGAACGCAGCCCCCGACGCAGCAGCCTTACAACAGACACTGCGTAATGGCCTGTTTTGCATTTATATTTCATTTGTCTCCCACATGGGATCGGTTTTTCCCTTTTCTTTATTTTTTCTTAATAGCATTTTTCCTAGTCATAATAATCAGTGTTTCCCCGCCCTCCCTTCATTTTACACAGCTGGCTTTGATTGGTTTCAGTCCTACAGATGCTCCTGCGGACTGAGAAGAAGGGGCAAAGGTTCCCTTCCTTTTCAGCACGGGGCAGGCGGCCTTGCCGGGAGGAATGAGGAGGCCCCCGCGCTCCCGGACCCGTCGACTCTTCACCCTAGCTGGCCTCTTGTGCATCTGCTGAGGTTTGCCAAATTGCGAGGTAATTTCTCTGCTGAAGGCCTGGAGAAGATCACAAGTCACTGATGGTGTGCATGCCCATTCTCCTGTACTGTTTAAAAACAACTGTTCTGGTAAGCGAGAGGGGCAGGATCCCCAGACGCCTTGTACTTGCAGGCTGTGGGTACAAAGGGCCAGAGTGCATCTGTGATCTGACCTGGCAAAGAGACCTCGGGGCCCACTGGGTCTGACTCACATTTCTGTGTCTGTGTGCAATCAGACTTGTGGCAGCTGCAGCCCCATGTGTCTGACTGTGCAAGGTATGTGGTGCTCAGCGCAGGACGTGTTTAGCCTGTGTGACCCTATGCAGCACGCCACCAACAGGAATTTTTCTTCCTGGCAAATATGTGAGTAAGAGGCACCGTGAGTGCATGAATTGGCATGGAAAACAAATTGGAGGATGGATAGGCAGACTTTCCTGATTTTTAGGGTGTGAGTCAAACATGAATTGTGTGGCAGAGAGGAGAAGCTTCCCTCAGAAGCAACCTAATCCACTGCTTCCCAGTATGGGGTTTCTAGCAACTTCCTTTGAAGCAGCTTGTGCTGGTCACTGTCAGAGAGGGACAGCTAAGTCAATGGTTGCTCAGCCGATGTGTTATGGCTATTCCTGCATTCCAGGCACCATCCAAGAGAATGAGACATAGCATTGCACAAGACCGAAAGAAAGTAAATGTTTACAGGCACAACGCACATTTCAGCTTGTTACATGTTCCTGAGCAGTGAAAGAAATGAAACAATAATTAAAACAGGTCCCAAGTCTCAGTGTGTATCTTGGCTTGCAGCAGTCATCTTGGAGCTCTGCCTCTGCCTCTCTCTGATCCCAGCCTGAGCAGTATCACTGGGCTGCTGCATCCAGGTCAAGGTCTTTCCAGTTACTCCAAGTACACTGTCTTTCTGAGAACTGCAAAAACCTTTTGGTGAGGTGGCTTTATGGCTTGCCATAGATGTGGGTGCTCTTATGTCTGACAGAGTCATTCATGCAGGAATCTGCTTGGGTGACAAGATGCTTGCCTTGGATATCTGAAGTTTCACAAGAGAAATTGTACATGGGTTTATTACCATGGGAGCAGGGTGGAGAAAGTAGAAGAGCAGAGAGGGAGAGGTGCGAACCATTTAAAATAGTTTATTTCCTGAATTATCACTTTTTAATGGTCTAGTTGTGCCTTCGGCAAAGCTCTGAGTGTGATGGAGCAGATGTAGCAAAGAGCTGTATCGGCACACCTGACAGCTGTGCTGGAAAGTGAGCCTGAGTAACTGGCTCTGCTCTCCTGCTTCGAGCACAACGTTGGTCCCAGTGTGGTTTGGAGGCTGGGATGTCTCCCTGTGGTGAGTTTGTTAGGTGGGGAGAGACAAGGGCTTCTACTTTGGCTGTTCTACCCCATTATTTTAAGGAGAACAGCAAGAAGGCTGGGGAGGTTTAGTTTTGCATGGAACACTCACTCATCATCCTTTCTGCTTGGCAGAGAGGTGAGTAAAACACCCCAGAGATGCTCTGTGGGTGATGGTCTCTTTTTATCTTTACCTTCTCCCAAGCTGTGAAGCTTGCAGCTTCACCCTGTCCTTCACACTAGGAGAAAACCTTATGTCACCTTGAAGGTTAGTTCTTGACAAGCAGAAAGGGCTTTTTAGTAATAAGGAGCCCGTTATACACATGGCAAAGGGAGGCAGGCCTCCATGCGTACGTTACACTGGTCTGGGGTGTAAACTCAGCATCCACTTATGAGCAACAACCCTAGCTGCTGACTCAACTGCATTGCTTTTCTTGGTTCCCTCGGTTGGGTTCCCTCGGTTGAGCAGTGAGCTGGCCAGATATTATTCATTCTACTTCAAATAATAACTGAGAAAATTGTATTTTGGAGGTATAAATGTCTAGGCTTCCTGTAAGGAGCAGAGTGAAGTTCAAAAAGGGTAACAGTAACTCACGCAGCAGAATGTCTCTAAGAACACACCTACAGCACTGGCTGGTACCTATGTATCAGGCAGAGCAAGTGTCCCTGGCTATTGCTGAGTCTGCACATAGGTTGGATTTGTTTAGCTTGGTAAATCAAAAGGTAATTTCAAGTGGCAGCAGCTACATGGCCTCTTGTCTTATGTGACCGAGTTATTTAAAGTTCTTGTTGTTATGGAGAAATGCTGACTTCTTTATAAGGCAAGCTGCAACCTGCTTCTATGCAATATTCTGTTGCAGCTTTTTGTTAACTTTGTATAAACCAGGTTTGATTAGAGACTGGCTGGATTTATTCTGAAAGCAAGTGAACATTATGTTCAAATAAAGTCAAGGGTGGTGTTGGGAAGTTGACTTGTGTGCTTTTCGGTCACTAAGTCAGGAAAAATTTTCATATAAGAATTTGATGCTTGTGTGCCTTCTACTCAAAAACAACTTATCAGCTTTTCAAAGTTTTCATATAGTTAAATCTCTTTAATAAGTTGAATAGCAACTATTGTTGAGGAAAATACAAAATAACTGAGCGGTATTATAAACTCTTATTGTTGAAGAGTGTGTAGGGAGTATACTGTGGGAGTAAAGGTCCCAAGCCTTAGTCATAGAATCACAGATCGTACAGATTCATTGAGATTTGAAAAGTCCCTTAAGATCACCAAGTCCAATCCCCTACCCTTCCCCACCGTGCCCACTAACCATGCCCCTCAGTGCCACATCTCAGTGGTTACTGAACGCCTCCAGGGAAGGTGACTCCACCACCTCCCTGGGCAGCCTGTGCCAGTGCCTCACCACTCTTCTGGATAAGAAATTTTTCTAAATATGCAACCTGAACCTCCTCTGGTTCATCTTGAGGACATTACTTCTCAATTTAGTCCTGTCACCGGTGTTGGGATGTTATTCTGTAATTCTTCCATTGAAGTTTCCTCGGCACAGAGCAAAACAGATAGGTATGATGACGATTGTCTGAGAGCTATCAAAAATCTTTCTGTAAAGATTATCTGCTTTGATCGTACTGGGGAAGTAAAGGCTTGTGTTTGTAAAGAGGAAGAGCCAGATTTCCAGAAGTCTGGTATTTTACAGAATGCTTGACACAACAGCCGTAATTGTAGGATTTCTGGTTCCCTTGTTAAGTCCTTATGCTTTCAAATTCTTGGAGCTAATTTTCATTGACAATAGGAACATTCCTTGAAAAATGCTGATGTAATGAAGTACGTGCTACTTGTGATTAAAAGATTTATTCAGTGACTCCTTTTTGAAACTTTTGCGAAGTATCTTAACATTTTTATGTTCCTCCAACTGCCAACAAAATCACATTGCACCACACAGTTTGCAACATTAGTCAGATTTTGACACTGGCTCACGCAAGAGGCACTTTTCACAGTCAGGAACCATAAAATGTTAAAGGAATCGCCATTATTTGAAAACTAGGCACAGTTCAGTGAAGCAGATGGACTTGCTGACTGTGACTTAGGAGGTCTGTAGCACAGCTGTGTTGACACGGATTATAGACAATCAAAATTGTATATAAAGGGCATGCCATAGTTTTAGTTTTAAGCATATTGCTAACATTTAATGAAGTATGTAACCTTATATGGTTTACGTACTTTTGTACTGTCGCTGCAAGTTTTGCTAAGGCCTTGACTAAACCATCCCAGAAATCTCTACTGCTATTTGTAATGCAGGCATGCAGACCTAGAGTGCCAATAAGCCTTTGATTGAATCTTGATTAATGTAAATACACTAAGCCTGTAGGTGCCATTCCAGCCTAGGCAGCTTCTTACAGCTTTTAACCATGTCCACATCAGAGTCAGTCCCTTTTCTTCAGATGATTTCCAAAGACCAATTGAAGAATGTTTGGATGTGTTTGTGAAGGATCAGGGATAGAGACATTTCCTGAAGCCCCTTGCTGGCTTGTTTGCAACACCATCCAATAAAAATTAAGCCCTCAGACAGAAACTTAGGAAAGAAGGAAACAGAATTCTGTATGTTTCACAACTGTACTCTCTGATCCCAGGAGAAAGGTTGGGTAAGAAATGATGTGATCTTTCTTGCATATGTTTGTCTTCCAAGTTTTTAGCTAGTTTTGCTTTACTAGCCAGGGCTCTTGGGTTAGGTGAACAAGTTGCCCAAGAGTTTCATTGCATTGCTTTAACAAAGTGGTTCCTTGTCTAACCAAGTAGAGAGTGTGTGCATCAGCACACTGCGTGACTGAGCAGAAAATGGTATGTGCTTGGAGAGAAATAAGGCAATGCAAAGCGTGGTATATGTTATTGGGCTGTAGATGGGTGAGAAAGACCAGAACTGGTGCACAGTGGTGTTTGGTGCCTTTGCACCTGTTTGGTTGGTGCCCAGCTGTGTCCCAGACTAGGATGCGTGCTGAACATTCATAACTGCTTTTTCTGTGGAATGGGACAGGGCTTCCCAGCACGGGAACTGGCTTCTCTCAAAGTAAATCTGTATGACTGTAACATTCCTGTCTACATCACCACCAACACTGGCTAGAAATTCTGCTGTGGGGAAAACTGTAACTGCAATGGCATGTGATGAGAGGAAAATGTGATGATGAGGAAAACATCACATGGCTTTTGTCCCCCCTCCTTTGGCAATACTCTGCAGTGTCTTCTTCTTGAAGATGTCATCTTCAGAGACTGTATGCAAAATGCTTTACTATATGGATCTGTATACAAAATAGGTTATGTCCTATCCCATTGCCTCTCTGATTAGACTCTGTTGCAGATAGCCATAGACTAGTACTGCTTCTACTAACAAGAATCTGCCCCTACTGACTGAAGGGAAGAGTTTTACTCTATCATTCCCTGAATTTTTCTGTGGATGACTCTACCTCTTAATCTAGCATCTTGGAAGGCATTTGTAGTGAAGAGAGCAAAGAGATTCTTTCTAACCTATACAAGTTTGCCACTTCTGTGATACAGTTCATGCCCTTCCTTGGTGAGCATCGTCAGAGCTTCTTATCTCCTTTTGCCAGTGGCAACAGCATCTGAATACCATGGTGGGTACCTCCTCGGCTTGGGTGTTTTTGCATAGCAACACAGGAGAGGAGCTGATAGTCTGGAGTGTGTTTCATGCTGGCAGGTGTTTGGCTTCTGCTGTAGGTCTGCTTTCAGTGCTCATTCTTCTCCAAAATCTACACATACAGGAGCTTTCCAAAATCACCTGTTCTGCAGATTCGTGATCTTTCCCAACTCCTGGATGCTCCTGGTATTGTTTCTGTAGTCTCTGGCTTAATATTTCCTGAGCTTTTCTGCCACTGTGTCTTTCTTTGTGGCCTGTTTTGGATTTTCTACCATGTCTGAGCACTGTTCATCTGCCACAAAACTTGTTCTGGGCTGTCTGACTGCTAACTGCTTTGCTCTGACCGCTTCAGTTGCCACTTATAGTCTGGAGTGACAGAAGCTCAAGTCCTGTAATTGCAAACTGGGTGATTTAGCCTTGTTTCAGTCTCAGAGTGTGCTGAGCTTTCTGAAAGTACTTGTGTTTTTGTATTCTGGTGGGGGGGATGCAATTTCCAGAGGGAAGGTATTTTTATGTAGGTTATGCTACTTGACATACAGTTGTACCATGTACCCTGAGTTTACTACAGTCTTGGAAAGTGCTTCAAAGATAGCTTTAAAGAAGTTACCTGTTTTTTTCTAGATGAGATTTCTGTGGAGAGGTAGATACACAGATTGATAAAACTGGATTAACTGGACCCAAATTCCCCTTGATTTGCATGAATGGGCAGATGTTTAGGAAAACCTTACCTAGACCTCTGCTTTTCCAGAGTGATTTTTAAAATTGATTTTCTCCAAACTTCTTTCCTTTTATTCTGATTTTGTTTCAACCCTCCTAACACATGTTGTTCGCTGTCACTTGGAGCCCAGGAGCCCGAAAGAGTCCGTTTCACTGCTTGTCTACTCAAGAACTCCAGAACAGTCCTGTGCAACACAAACCTCTCT
The DNA here is from genome assembly GCA_013399175.1 of Odontophorus gujanensis. Taxonomy (NCBI): domain Eukaryota; kingdom Metazoa; phylum Chordata; class Aves; order Galliformes; family Odontophoridae; genus Odontophorus; species Odontophorus gujanensis. Next base: position 197,362 of record VXAB01010067.1, on the reverse strand, counting down.
ATTTTTAATGGGGCCTATCCAAGGTACAGTTTCCTATCGTCATTTGGCCTAACTGGGTCACTGTTACACCTCCTGGTTTAACAGTGCTGCAAACAGTTGTAGACTGCTGTCATTACTGCGTGATGACATTTCTCTGGCTGTTCAAATATTTCCTCTGACTTGTATTTTCTGTAACATCATTTTTCTCATGTTTTCTATGGCTTACTGTACATTTCTTTGATTTTTTTTTCCTCCTTTTCTCCAACTATTCTTACAACATGCCGAAAAAACTCATAACTGTCAAATGTTACTGTAGGACTTGCTGTGACTACCTATCTGTTTTACTTCAGACACAATAGTTTTCTTCGCTTTTCTTTGCAAAGCAAGGCATTTTAATCAAAGAAGAAATCTTATTAAAAAAAATAATTCTGTCAGCCTTTAAAATATGCAGTGACTTGATTTGTGGTTCCCGTAAAATTGTGAGTTTTCAGCCAGAGTTAAGAGATGAATTATTGCCTAAAATGACAGATGCAATGAAAAATGGTGAAGCTCGTCTCCCTCTAATGCACATGTTCTGGGGGTTACCAGTGATGTCATATTGTGTCCTTGTGGACCAGCTCTTTATTTTTAAGTAGAATATTATTTCCTAATCTCAATAAAACAATCCAGACAGTGCATTATGGTGCAATTACTGTCTCTTGGCTGCAGTTGCTGAGTTCTGGCCCTACGCTTTGGAGGACCACCTTGGTCGTTTTACACTCGTTTGGTCATGCTTTGCTGGTTTTCTCACAGAAACCCAGCTTATTATGATGCCTATTATTGACACATTGCTAGAACTTGATGCAGACATCCTTAAAGAAGGGTCATCTCTAGATCAGCTTCAAGTCCTGTCTCATCTCATTTCTTCATCTCAACCCATAGAATAGTAATGCACAAATCAGCAGAGTGATGATCGTGTGCATTGTCCTTCGTATGATCTGTTCTTTTGCCTTTTCTCTCCCATTCACTGCACACAGCAGAGAACCAAATTATTAAAATGTACAAGAATTTAGCATGGTGGAGTAGAAGCAGGGTTAATCTACAATCCTTAAAAATGAGTTTCTCCCTATTATATGTTATTTTACTATGTTCTTACTGTGTACTTTTCTTGCTTTTGGTTTATCCTTTTTTAAAAAAAACCGCCTTTTTCTGGTGATCTGGAAGGTTATTTCTTAAAAGAAAATAGTCTACTGAATCTTCTCTCTTATGCAAACAAATATTGTCTTCGATATAAAACATGCATGCATAAGGAAATTCATTGAAAGATGTAATCAACAAAAAAAAAAGACACTTGACTTGGGCCCTTCTAGGCATTATCTCATATACTGTATTGTGTTATCCTTAGATATCTGTTATTGTCTTCCTCCTACTGAGCAATGTGCCAGCAACCATACGAGTGGTTTAAACTATACACTGCTGGCAGACTGACAGCGTGAGCAAGTTGGGTGCAGTACCTACCTCTGAGGTGGGACCAGCTGTATTAACCTCAGGCAGGTTATTTCATGTCTCTCTTCCCTTTCCTGTTCTTTGTCTGCTTAGACTGCGTGACCCCTTGGAGCATCCCTACCCTGTGTGATACAGCATCCTGCAGGGGTGCCCAAGGTAGCTGCAGTTCTCAGAGGGATGTAGTTATGTCTGTGCAATACTGCAGTGGAGCTAGTAGTTCAGGCAGCTGGCCAGGCTTGGCTATGGGCCATGCTTATGTGGCTATCCTCTTCTTCAGAATGATCTAACCTCTCTGGACGAGCCTCCAAAGCACTGTCTGCATGTCCCAGCTTGTTTGGAGTCACAGCAGGGAATCTCCGTGAGGATCTGGTGCTCCTGTTTGCTGAACATGTGAGTCTGTGGTGGCCAGAAGTAGAGAAATGAACATCCTACACTATTTCTCTGTTGAGGCTTACAAATACGTACTAGATTTCATGCACCTGGACCCATCTTTCCCACGTGGATGTAGCAAAGAGCAACATCGCTTTTGGTAAAATGCATCCATTAAGTGATGAAATGTAGCTATTGTGCAAATATTCAAATCACCTCAAATCTCAAAAATGACTTTGCCTCTATTTCTGTAGTCTCCGTGCATGATGATTGACAAGCAGGAGTGCTTAGTGTTGAGATGAGCCTGGTCTGAGCCTTTATCCTTCAGAAACCATTCTTGTTAACTGGTACCAAATCGTGATGGTGGGAGAATTCTACACTGGCACATGATCTCTGGGGTAGATCATCTGTTGTGCAGACCACATCGCAGCTTCCCTGCTTCTAGCTAGCTAAAGACTTGCATGAAATTACATTGGTTTACACTTGCTTCTTCATGGACTGCCATAGACTGTCAGCAAGACAAAGTCCAAGCTTCTCATGCTGCTGAGGGCTTTCTGTGATGGCTGCAGATAGTGAAACTGCAAAGGCCTTATTGGTGTTCCCCAGACATTTCTATTAGTTTCCTCCTTAAGGCTTGAGGAGCAGGCCCAATAAGACCTCTTCTAAATAGTCAGTAATGAAAATGTGCTGTTTTTTATGTTAGTAAGTTAACTGGAACGGCAATTTGCATCTTTAATGAATGATAAAAATGCCTTGGGTACTGAATTGCCTTTATTGGCCTGGCTTGAATGTAATATTTTCCAGAAAGCAAGTGAAATCAGAATCATCTAGTGCCACTGTTGCATGGTTGTCTTGGTTCACATGTAATCGTTGATCCCTGCTTTCTGAGAACTGGTGCAAAAAAACCCACACCACTGTATTTGGGCCACTACTTTTGAAGCAGTATGGCTCCTCATCGTAATGAAGTAACACCAGTATTTCAGTGAGAGGACAGATGTGATCTGTGCTTGCCATGTCATCTTTATAGTGGAACCACACCAGGGTTTGCAACATACAGAGATGTCTTCCCAGTCCAGACCAGGCACTAGTTAAGATTGGCTTATATACAAAGATGCATTTGTTAAGCGGATGTTTTGTTAAAAAAAAATCAGTTAAACCATTGCACAATTCTCTGAATTGTCAAGTAGCTCTGGCCAAACGGATCCTATTCAGATAGGTTTGTGCCCTGATGTAGCTGAATTAATGTAAAATTCTGCATTAAGTGATATTTAAATTGATGGCCGGATGTGTGTGGTGAGGTTTAGACCTGCCTGAAAAAACATGGCACAACATGAAATTCCAAAGGTATTTGACCTGTTCACTTCTGTATCTGTGTTGTGCATTATCCACACCCGGCCTTCAGCACCATTGGCTTTGCTTTGGGATGGGGGAGGTGGTTAAGAGTTCTACTGCAGTGTGTGTGTCAGTGCTGTGACATTTAGCATTCCCTGTGGACAGGGGCTGCCAGACGGAGCTGAGAGCGGAGTTGCCCAGTTCAGTGAGGACAGAGTCGTTCTGGGCAGGGGAGGTGACCGTTCCTGGTATGCTGGGAATGTGAGGGAAGAGCCCTCTGTGGCACAACTCCATCTGCTTTTACTTACTTCTTCCTTTCATATTCCACGGGGTTTTAGCGACTGCTTGTTGTTCTCACTGCCTGGACCTTCCTCTAGGCTTTGCAAGCACCGGAGACGCCCCTCGCTCTGTGCTTGGAGACGCTTCTCTCCCTCCAGCTGGGAGCATGGCATGCTCCAAACCCGCGTTTCATCCTTTCCCCAGGAGAGCAGCCACTGCTCTTTAGGGTGTCTGGAGAGGGGAGGTCGCTCCAAAACCCAGAGTAATGCAGTTTAGTCTTGCTGTGCATGATTCCAGGCCAGTGTAACGTTCTTCCACTTGTATTTTTCCCGCTACTCCTAAATCCAAGGAGTCACTTTTATAGAGGCCGTAGGCTCTGCACGTCATTGTCATGGCTTTGTGTGAGGTTCTGTTCAGGTCCCACTGAAGCTAGCAGAGCGCTTTCCATCAGTGGAAGCCTTTTCCATTGAAGGCAATGGGAGCTGAGTCAAGCATCTGAGCAGTGCCAGAGCCAGTCAGGGACAGTTGGTGGGTGCTTTTGAAGTATACAATAGTCTGTATGCTTTGGTGAAGTGAGAAGAGACCAATGAGGGGATGGAAACATTTTTGTAATGAATTCTAAAGGTCTTCCCCAGACATTAGCTCCCTCGTCTGGGATGAGGAGGCCATCCAGGAATGAGGAAACTCTTGCACGTAGCCAGGAGCAGAACTGAGATGTGAGGAGCGGCCTGTTTCCAATCAGGGTCTCACGCACTGTGGCCACGCTGCTCTCGCAGAATGCAGAGCCTGCCTTCCACTGGGACTTCTGCATGAGCTCAGTGAGGCAAAGGGTAGTGCTAGCTCATGCTCTTTGTGAGAAGTGCCCCAACTTTCTATGGAGTCCACCAAGCTGCTTTCCTGAAGCTCACGGTGATCACCTGCTGTTTCCCAGCCAGACGTCATCCAGTCCCAGGGTTAGGAAGGCAGGTGGCCCTTCACAAATCCAAATCCTTGCTGCACCCTGCCTCCTGATGAGTTTTAATTTATGATGCACAGCCTCAGTTCTCCTTGCTAATCAAGTTTTCTTTGATCCTGCCTGAAGCTTTCAGATAATTTCAGTTCAGTCTACATCTTTTCTAAAGCTCGATGTCCCAAGACTAGATGGGCTGCTCCAGCTAAGGCCCTGTATGCTGAGCAGTGCAGATGGGTTGCTCAGTGTGGTTTCCAGGCTGATCTCATGTTTGTATAGCCTAGGACAGTGTCCTCTCTTTGTAGCAACAAACTGGAGCTGACTCATGTCCAGCTTGCAGTCCATCTCAGTTCTCTCCATATTTTTCTGAGGGATGTTGTCAGTTTTTCTCTATCCTTATCTCTACTGAATGGGATCCAATTTTTTTCAAACAATTTCCCTACTTTGCCAAGATTAGAATTTAACCCTGTCTTCAGGCAGTCCTTCCCAACTTCGTAGCAGCTGCATGTTTTAGAAGCATGCGATCCATCTCATGGCCCATGTTGTTAAAGAAATCTTTGAAGAAAGCTGGACTCACAACAAACACAGTACAATTCCACTGGGTTAATCCCTCCATTCTGACAGTGACCCATAGATATTTAGTGTCCAAGTGTTATATTACCAGTCAGTTTTGCATCTGCTATGGGAAGGTTTATTTGAGACCATTTATTTGATGTCTTATGAGGATGTTATGCATCTGAAGCTTTACAAGTCAAGGCACGTAACACTGACGGCCTTTCTGCTATCCACGAGGCTGTCACAGAGGGAAATTAGCTTGGTTGGATGCAATTTGTTTCTGATTAAATCCACATTAGCTTAAGTCTTTGCTTTGTTATCTTCTGTGCTTACGAATGTTTCGGTATTTATTCATTATTTATGTTGCAAACCTTTTTTTTTTCCTGGGAATGATTGCTAACCTGACTTTTACTCCTTATGCAATTCCAAAAGCTTACTTAATTTAGGTACCAAGTTTGCTTTGTTCTCTCTGTTGTGGATCATACTCGTCAGAGACGCAGATAATTCCTCATAGTTTCAGCCAGTTCTCTAAATCTTGTAACCTAATGTTCATCAGGTGCTGCTCTGTCTTCGCTTTGGGTTGAATAGCCCTCGGCAACTGATTTTAGACATGCTTCTTGTGATACCTGCTGCTAGACGGCCACTCAAGTTTTAAAGTTTCATGGATTGTATCATGGGCACAAGTGAGTACTGCTCGCTCCACAGAAGCCTGGAGAGGAGATTTGACAAGCAACCCTTTACCTCGTCCCTCCTTGAAAGGTTTTGGTGTGTGGGGAACATGCTAGTGCTGATACCTTTGTAGCCCTTGGCTGTCCTGCCTGGTGACAGAAAGCTGTGCACAGTCTGCAGTGCCAAAGTGAGGCACTGCTGCTACCTTTGTCCATGTTCCAAAAAAGCTGTACATCACCTGTGCTCAACTCAGCACAACTGGAGAGCACAGATTGGTTTCTGTGCAGGGCAGTACTGGATCAGAGTCTGTGTTAATGCTTTATTTGTGAGCAGCTGCTAAGCTCCAGCTGCTGGTGGAGGAGATCAGCTGCGTAAACAGCATGGAGACGGTGCAGTGCAGCTCCCTGTCACTGTGTGGAAGTCAGGCAACAATAACGGATTGAAAACCCTGGATTGGAGGAAGTGTATATAAACAGTGAGTAGTAGCCTCTTCCAGGCTGGAATGTAGTAAGTAAACATGAGGAACACAGGTTGAACAGGGAACCTGTAGCGTTCTTCTAGCTGAATGCACTTAGACATGTTAATGACCCAGCAGGCTGTCTAGGGCTCTCACAGCAGTCCAGAGAAGGAAGGTGAGGTATGAGAGCCCAGACAGAGGGACAGACAAACAGAGGTGACTTTGATGTCTCTTCTAGTAAAGCTGTAATAGTTTTTCTGAAACTTTTCCTAGGAAAAAGATTGTCCCTGGGACAGCACCTCCCTTATGCTGTCTTGCTGTCTGAATTAGCCTGCAGTGCCCCCCTCCTTTGTTATCCAAAGTGATGTTAAATTGAGCCAGATCTTTTATTTAACAAGGGATATTTCCAGGGCCAGAAACTGGATCTAAAAGGGATGAAGAGACATCTACAGAGTTCCAGCTCAAAAGGTTGTCTGGGAGTTTGTGCCGCACCCACTCTTTTAGGAGCAGGAATAACGTATAGCCTGGCAGACTGTAAATCAAAGTCCTGTAATGGAGAGAATCCTACCGTGTGCAGTCTATTACTTTTTGTTGATATAAGGACTTTTGGCTTTCTTCTTGCCTTCTCACGCTTTCTTACTCTCCAGGCCAGTTGGTGATTTCTGGCCCTGATCTTTCCATCCACTGCCACATCCCAAAGCTATCACTACCAGTGCTTTGGCCAAGAGGAGAGCAGCTCCAGCTGTAAGGTGCATAGCAGCCTTTCTCAGCCTGCAGCCTCCCAAGCCATTCTTGTGAGCTTGAGATCCATCCCCAGTCTCACTTCAGTTTTTGACCCATCTCCAAAGCCTGTAGGGAGGGCCCAGAAGTGCACTTGCTGCAAAGTCCTGGGCCAGATAAGCCAATAAAGAGCTAAAAATTTTGGAAAAAAAAAATAATAATAATAGAAAACAACTCAGTCCCCTGATTCATTTTGCTCTGGGAATCCCCACAGTCTTAGGTTTCTGGGCCTGGCCTTGTTTCCATTTCATCCTCCCTCTCTGAAGAGCCTTTTTGTCCTTAATTGCAACTATAAATAAATCATCGTAGCCAGAAGTAGTATTTTTCCAAGTCTACAACTGTAGTGTCCAAAACCCTTCAGTTTCCAGGAATTCACTTCATCTTACCCAGAAGTAGGGACAAAGAAGTGAAAACTGCATTCATCCTTTGTAACACTAGCTCCAGGCTTGAGAACTTTCCCTTTAAGTATTTCTTCCGTACCTGACCTGCAAAAGATAGTAAAAATCGGTACATTAACACTGATTTGTCTCTGTGGACTGGTGGAGTTTGTTGGAGCTCAGAATGCAGGCTTTGGTACCTGAGGGTGAGTTAGGAGAGTTGACAGAACTCTGTTTGGAGGTCAGCCTTACCCAGCCCATGGAAAAGAGGTGGGTATCTTCTGTGGGCCATGTACCCTCAACTGTGCCAGGAACTGAAGAAGAGACCAAAACCATTGTGTTATGAGTATACATATCTGCAGGACATGGAATAAGCTGGACTGGTAGCAGTCATAAGCTTAAAACGTTTTCTTTCCTGCTGGTGGAATACATAGTTCCTCTGAAAGTAATGCCTCCTCTTTATTTCCATGGGACAGTAGCGCTATTTGATAGAGCAGATTTTCAGCTATGAAACACTGTTCTTCAATATAGTCACCACCATTAACTATGCATTTTTGCCAGAGTTTTACAGGAGTTTGTATGCTATGCTGGTAAAAATCTGCACCAGTGGAGGTGCCTCGCTGTTGCCACTGCTGAAACACACCACCCACTGCCTCTCTGTGCTCACATCCACTGTTTGGTCTTTGTAAACATTCAGCAAGTGTTGATGAATGTCAGTGGGTACCATTTTTTTTTCCGCTTGGAGGAATTCAATTCCACACCTTTACTTCATCCACACTTCCATGTTAGGCACCATTTTGTCAGACTGGCCGTCTGCTATCATCTATTGTACAACAACAGAACATAATGGAATGTTGGTGGGAAGATTCAGCCTCCACTGCCATGCCACCACCACCTGCCTCTGATGTCGTAGGCCAACATAATCAAATAGGAGGCATTACTTTTGGAGCAGCCCGTGTATTTCAATTTTGTTGGTACAAAAAGTATTTCTGTTTGTGTAAGTCTTCAAGTAAAGGGAGGGGCAAGCTGGGAGTGAAACTGCCTTGTAAGGGTAGAATATTAGTCTTTGTTTCAGTCTAATTCCCACATTGTCACAGGAACATGTGTGATGGTGGCAGTCATCCTTGTGGATTGTCCTCTTGTTCTTCAAAGATCATTAAACACAATTACAGGAAAAGAAATCTTTGTTTCTGAGCAAAACTCAGCTTTTATGTAAGTGTTCCACATTTTCTTCATAATTCTTTACCGATCATGGCTAATTTTAACCATTTGGTTGGCATGAATATAGGCCAGCCCTTTTCTGCCTACTGCTTCCCATTTATTTTCATGAGAATCGGGTGTCTGGATCCTTAAGTCACCTTTAAATATGCCAACCTCTGATCACATTTGCTTCATATGACTTACTCTGCTACGTGTCTTGGGGCGAAAACCTCCCATTTTTGGAAAGTGATGGTAAATTCCTAGGGGCCTCGGTGAGGGCTGAATTTCTAACTGGAGAGAGGCTCTGTATTAAGGAAGCCCGTGCTCCCTGCCTGTTTCTGCTGTCTGCCTTTTGGTTGGTCACATGCAAGGGTGTGCTTCTGTGGGCCACAGCTGGCCATGTACCCAAGGGAAAGGGAGAAAAGAGCTTCCAGCCCCACAAGGGAGATGTTTCAGGAAGGATGGGACATGGTGACACAATCCATGAAACAAGACAGGCAGCATCAGAGCCAGCAGCAGACAAAAATCACCTGGGCAGGGGCTGGAGAAGCAGAGTCTACAGCAGCTGAGGTCTAACTCGAGTTTAGTCCTGCAGCTTCAATAGGTCAAGGCAGGGACCTGTTGGCTGTGCTTACTTGTATTTTTATATTTTTTTTAATGATGGTAGTGTCATCCAACAAAGGCTTCCATTTGGAAGATTATAGGCTCTCTAAGCTAGTAGAGACTACTAAAAAATATTAATAATAAAAATGCCTTTGTTAGGTAAAGAGAGGCAGGGCAGAACTGGTTGGCAAGTGAGAAGTATTTCCCATGATGAATTATGAATGAAAAGAAATGTTCCTGTGCTTTGAAATTTCTGCAGGATTTTTTTCCCCCCTCATCAGAAACACTAAAACCTGAAAGAAGTTAAGTTAAAAAGAAATAAATAAGATCTTAAGCATCTCCTCCCTCCAGGAAATGAGCTTCTCCATCTCCCTTTTCTATGAAAATGTGTATTTAGAAAATAAACTGTTTTTCTGTTTGAAAATAAAACAAACTATCAAATATAAAAGGTTGACCAGCTCTAGGAAAGTTTGGTCTTGTGCTTAAGGCACTGATTTTGGACCAAGAGACCTGGGTTTAATTTCCACTTCTGCTACAAACTTTTCCTGCGTGACCTTGGGCTAATCCTTTAATCTCGCTTTGCCTCTGTTCCTCATCTGTCAGATGAGGCTATGACTTCCCCACCTCACAGGGGTGTTATGAGAGTAAACACATCCTCCATGCCCTGTGTCTCACCTTCCAGCCAACTCCTCTCCCGGGGAATGGGGAGAGAGGGATGTGCCCCCACTCCGGGAGCTGCTGCCTACCTCCCTCTGTGCCATCGGACAGACCAGAGAAGGCAAGGCTGGCTAGGACCCCTGGCATCCTTAGGGAGTGATAAGAAAAAAGAAATGCTGAACATGTGTGAGCCATGGGAAGGAGAGATGTGTTGATTTTCTGTTTTTTTTTTTTTTTTTTTTTTTTTTTTTTTAAATTTCTCCAAGATTTCAGTGTGTTTTTTTCGGCCCAGCCTTCACAAAGTGTCCACAGCACTCTAGCTGTGAAAGAACCAGCCCTGTGTAGGGCTGGCTGCTTCCTGAATTAGTCTCCATTTGCAGCAATTACCTTCTTTCCTTTCTTGCCAAATGTTTCTCTGAGCCTGAGGCCCAGCTAATTTTTTTTTTTGTCAGCTTTGGTTGCACCGGGCAGCACTCCTTTCCATACGGGAAATAGAGATGCCATTCAGGCCCCTCTAATCCTCCTTTCACTGCTGCACTCGTTAAAACACTCCTTTATTTATTTTAATTTTATTCTCTCCTCCCCACCACCTTTTCTAAACAACCCCTTCCATTATGCTTTTAATTACCTTTAGATTTCCCTTGTGTAACTTCACTGGCGTTCGCAGAGCTGTAGGCAGAGCGCGTGGTGCCGGAGCCTTGCACACAGTCTGTGGGCTTGCCCCTGACTCACTCGGTGGCATACTGTGAATGACTCAAAGACCAGAGGGGATGGCTGGTAGTGGACAGAAGGGCTAGGGATCCAAACAGGGGGAGAAAGGGGATGAGAGGTGAAGGTGTTCCGCTGTCCCCACGTAGTTATTGGTGTGAAGAGGGAAAGGGTTGAGTTGAAGGCTGAGAGCAGGATTGGGAAATTGGGTGTCCCTGCCAGGGCTGGGGGCAGCAACGTCTGTATCGTGGCTCCACAAGCATGAGCCGTATTATGGCATTATATAGGCATGACTTCATCTGTTTCCATAAGATTGCTTTCTCCCTCTCCTTTTCTTTGGCTGGTAATTGAGAAACGCATGAGCTCACCTCCTAGGAGCGGGAAATGAGAACCGCAAGAGGAAACGAGCTGGAAAGCATATACCGGGCCGGAAAAAAAAAAAAAAAGAAACATAGATTAGGTGGGATGGGAGGGGGTCAGAGATACTGTGTAGAAGAAAAGGGATTCCTCTTGCATGGGATCATAGCCATCCAGAGCTTATGACAACTTCCTCGGTGCTGCAGGCAGGGCCACGGCTGGGGCAGCCCCACTGACAGTGTGTGACAACATTGTAGCCTTGGAAGCATCAAGAGTATCAGGAGAAAAGGATGATATAATATGTAACAAGGTGCCAAGTAGCTCATCTGCAGGTTTTGGAGAGGAGAGGCGACCCGTTTACCCCAGCTAAGGCTGCGTAGAGATGAGGAGGCCTTACTCAGGTGGAAATGGGAGCAAGGTGTGAATGCACCCAGGTGCTGGGGATTTTAAAAGCCTGGGGAGAAGGGCTGATTTTTTTCCTTTTCAGAATTGGGTCTTTCTTGAGCTGATAGATCTCAGCACATGGGCTGCAGGTTGCTGCTGGTAGGAGAGTTGCTTAGGGCTGTGCTCTGCCGTTGGACTTGGCTTACAGGCAGGTAAGTAGAATCTATTGCCAGTCCTCCACTTCTTTATTTCTTGTCTTGGTCTTTCTACCTAAAGCAGTCTCTGGTATGATGCGAAAGAAAATCTCTTTGGAGATCTGGCTTCTGCCTGTTTTATGTTTTTGTTTGTTTGTTTTTTGCTGCTTTCTTTTGAAGTATTAGAGGAAGCCTAGAGGAGGCTGTGAGGATGCACAGAGGGCTGGAGTACCTCTCCTGTGGAAAGATGGTTGTTCAGCTTGGAGAAGAAAAGGCTCCGGGGGGGCCTTATTGTGGCCTTCCAGCGCCTAAAGAGAGCCTACAGAAAAACTGGAGAGGAACTGTGTCAGGGAGTTTTTATAGGGCAAGAGGCAATGGTTTTAAACTACAAGAAGATAGGTTGGGATTAAATGTTTGGAAGAAATTCTTCGCCGCAAAGGTGGTGAGACACTGAAACAGATTGCTGTGGGTTTCCTATGCCTAGTGGAGTTGAAGATCAGTTGGATGGGGCTTTGAGCATCCTGGTTTAGTGATAGATATCCCTGGCTACAGCAGGAGTTTGAAACTAGATGATCTTTAATGTCCCCTCCGACCCAAACCACTCTCTGATCCTCTGTGACAAAGGAGCTGGCTTAATGTGACCAGATGAATGACTATAGCCATTTTCTTGCAGTTCCTTATGTTCCTTCCTCAGTGCCTGCTTATCACAGAATTGTAGGGGTTGGAAGGGACCTCTAGAGATCATCTAGTCCAACCAGCATTCTCTATTTCTCTACAAGTGCTCTACTCATTTTCACTTCTTGCTCTAAGGGTGTCTTGCATCTTTCCCTACTGTGGCTTTTGAGGTGTGGCTGGGGAAGAGACAGCTGCCTTCTCAGTTAAGGATAGGTTTTGAACCAAGAGATTTTATTCTTACCTGGCCACTGATACAATGTCATCTTGTTTTTGGAATGGGCCCCCACTTAAGTAATTCTCATGCAAATTACCGAGACTTAAAAGAATAAGGATGTAAAGTGAAATATGCTAATTATTTCCAGAAAGCTGGGTTAGTTAGAGTCCTACACGCAGTCAAGTGCAGCTAAGGATGGATAAAGCTAAAGAACAATTGGTGGGATTTGTAGAGAAATTGTGACATGTCTGGTTGATACAGAGGACTGCTGTGCTTCACCAGAGGTGGTCTGAGGAGCTTGAAACTTTGCAAATGAGCTCTCTGTTCTTGAATTATGTGACCCTGATCAAAAAACATAAATGGAGACATGTCAGTGCTGGGGACCAGGTGTCACTGGCTTGTGTACCCACCTCTTCTGGCTTGTTCCACCTCTCTGTGGTGACTAAGGGTTTTTTTAAGTGTTCTAAAGGAGCTTCTATCTGAAGGGAAGTCTGTATGATGCATTAAGGCTTAGAAGGTCTGTGCTGGCACAAGTGGGTGCCCCATATACGTTATACCCTATTTACATTTCCATTAGTTTTTTTTCCCTTCTCTTCACCTCTTTTTTTTTTCTTCACAGTTTTTCCTAAGTGAAACACTAATGCAGTAATGTTCAAACCCACAATGTTTGAATGGCCTCTAAATTAGGCAAAACAAGCTTGCCTAGCCCGAGCTGAAAAGACTGGACTCACTTTCTAATTCATATACACTGCTAAATAAATACATTTCTGTCTTAGACTGGGAGCACTGGAGGACCTTGAGAAGTTTAACATTAGGACAGGTGACTGAGGAGAGACTGGGTTGATAGCAATGAGTATCTAGGTTCCTGGTAAGGAAGTCAAAGTGTGCTGTGTTTGAAGAAACGTGTGTTGGGGGACTTGGTCACAGAAAGCTAAGTTCCTTAAGTGTCACTTTTGGTTTTCATAGGCCTTCTCTTTCTCTGGAGAAATCAAGGAGGTATTTAAACTGTAGCTAATGAGCAGTAGAGTGGTGTGATGGGGCTTCTGAGAACTGGGGGTGTTAATTAACAACCAGCTGAATGTGAGCCAGTAGTGTGCCTAGGTGGTCAAGAAGTCCAATGGAACTCTGGCATGAATCAGAAATAGAACAGTTGGCATGGGCAGGGAGCGACCACCCCGCTGTACTTGGCCTTGATGAAGGCTGCACCTTGAGTACTGTGTTCAGTAGTTCTGCAAGAAGGATAATGGAGCTGTGAGGGGTCCAGAGCATGAGCCTTAGGGGGAGCAGCTGAGGGAACTGGGACTGTTTCTTCTGGAGAAGAGAGGGCTCAGAGGAGACCTTATCACTCTCTACAATAACCTGCCAGGAGGTTGTGATGAGGTGGCGATGGCCTCTTCTCCCAGATAGCAGTGATAAGATAAGAGATTAAATTGATCTGGGGAAATTCAGGTTGGATGTTAGGAATTAGGTTGTTCAGGGCGGTGGTGAAGTTACCATTCCTGGAGGTGTTCAAGAAATGTGGAGGTAACGTACTTTAGGGGCATGGTTTTAGTGCGCATGGCGGGAAAGGGTTTGATGTCAGACTGGATGATCTTAGTGATCTTACCCTTAATGATTCTTTGACTCATTGAAAGTGAGCTGGGCTTAGGCTCTATTTTATGCCTTAGAGCATGGATCTAATTTGAATTATGCTTGGTTACTTTTATCTATTATGTACAGTATCAAACTAGCAGCAAACTTATTCTGCACTGCATATGTCACTCTCCTGTAAAGACCAAATGTTTAAGGAGGGATTTTTGGGACACTGAAAATGAAGGAGGTGCATGGGAGTATGGTTCCTTCTCCTAAACATCCGCACAATTGTAATAAGGTTTGTAGCTGTGGTTGAACTTAAGCTCACATCCCTGTCCCAGTGTGTGCACCAAAACTGACCTACAAACAGCACTGTGGCTTTTTTGAGTTGGCTGTTCTGCTCTGTGTCAGTTGCCTGGAGTTTGAGAAGGTTTGTGGTCCAGCCCTTGCAATCCTCTTTCCTGCTGTTAACTTGGGAATGGGCCATGAAAAAGATAAATGATTCTGGCAGTGTGAGATCCTTCCTGACTGACACCTATCCCAGAGAGAGAGAGCAGTCTGCACCTGTGTCTTGTGGAAGCACCCTGAGCTTGCGTACATAACAGGCCTGACTGCGTGGCACATCTCATCCTGTTACAGAATGAGGGAGGGGGCTATGGGCCACACCAATCTGCTGCTGCCACAGGGAGAAGTTACGTGGTTTGCCTAATGCAAGGTTTCGGTTCTGATCTTATGGTGTTTTGTTTTTTTTTTTTTTTTGATGGCACAGCTGCATTAGCTGTATCCTGTCCTCCAAGAAGGAAATTAAGGAATCAACTTGTGAAGTTGATGCTGGTGGGCTGATGCTGTGAAGCTCTTCACTTTGTGATGGCTTCTTCAGGGACTGTTAAAGGAGATAGCAGGTTGGCATGTCCTCAGTGCTGGGCAGGAGCAGCAGTTTCCCCAGTGGCCTCCCATGGCAATGAACACATCTTCAGCATAGCCTACAGGTCTGTGGGTAGTTGCTACTTGATTCTAACCAGGTCTAGACTAACGATGAGTCTGTCTGAACACCCAACCTTTTCCATGAAATGCACCAAATGATATCGTGGCCTAAAATAAATATTTTTTTTTTTTGGACTTCTCTACCCGGTCACCCTGCCTTTTTACCTCCAGACCATAGAGTATGAATCAGAACCTGTTTGCCTGCCTTTTTAAGGCTTTGCTTTTCTGACTAATGTCTCATTACCTTTGCTTTTGCCTATCTTTCCTCTTCTGCCTACTGCTACATGTCTCTTTTTTTTTTTTTTTTAAATCAGGCCTTTTGCCTGGAAAAAGCAGGCTGTGCCTTCTTCCTTGCACACCTGCCTTCATCTGTGTTGGCCACTTAGGTTTTTTTGCCTTTTTTTATTGGCCCATCACACATGCGTTGATCGGCTGTGCAGCTGAGGTCAAGGAATTTCCATGTCGTACTTGGAGAGAGGGTTTCCCCTTCACAGCCTCTGCCTCAACCAGGCACCAGTTCATGTAGAAATAGCTTGGCCACTCTTGGAAATAGGTCTCTGTGAAATAATAAAATAATATTGTCTTTTTGAGGTCAGGAAAAAAGTATGTTCTTTTATACAGTCATACATACACTCTTAAAAAGAATTCCACAAAGCTTGGTCTGTTTCCCCCCCTCTCACACACTTCCCCCTCGCCCTACCTTTTTCCTAAAACAGTGCAGAATTCACGCTTGGAGTCTGACAGCACTGAGCATACAGCATGTACTGTGCCTTTTGAAATGCTGGCTGCACAGAAAAGCCTTCCTTACCCCTGCGCTCTGTGGCTTTATGACGTTGTGTGTGCTGTGTTGGTGGTGGAGTTCCCCACTGGCAGAAGGGCCGGGGAAGAGGGGCAGGTGGGATATGAGGGCTCAGGGGAGTGGAGAAGAATGGCTTGTGTGATGGGCAGGTTGGGAGTTGTTCACTGTTATTTTTTTCTTTATTATTTCTGTTGTGACCCTCCATACTTTTTGGGAAGACAGAGGGAAGCCATGTATTTGCATGTGGTGACATGTTTCCAGTTGAGATCTGTGTGGACATCTACAGTACCAGTGAAGCAAAAAGGTCATTGCCAGCCCATGTCTCTTTCAGGGAACCCCTGCCATGAGCATCCTACAGGCACACTGATGGACAGAAGAGCTGATGGCATTGTGCTCTTTAAGATGTGTGGGTAGGGTGGTTGGGGCTGAGTGCTGTCATGCTTTAATGTTTCCCATGTGTTCACAGAATAGCCAGGACTGTTCTTTAATACATTTGGGGAGAACCTAGGGAAAATCGCTGAATGCTAAGGAAAAATTACTCTGTTTCAGTAAGGGTGCTTATGCCATCCTCACCTACATGCTTGCTCTTGTCAGAGGGATCAGCATTGTGATTTCCCTTCTTTTGTGTGGGGCAAAGGGGAGAAATGGCACACCCCTCTGCATTTTCACAGTTTGTTATGAGCATTTTACCTCCAGCATTCTTCTGGGCATGTTTAAGAAATCCTTTAACCTTTCTCTTCGGTCTTGCTGTCTCAGGCTCCCCATTGGCTTTCTTCATTGCCACTGATTGCCCAGCATCTCCTCCTAACTCCAAGAGAAGCTCAATGACTGCTGAGGCACATGAGCCAGCAGGCGTGTATGCATCATACGTGCTTTGTTGGTTCTCATGGTGCAGCAGCACAGTGAGGGATGGCAGATTGCACTTGGAGTACCAGCCAATCTCATCCTGGCGTCTAGTAGCATTGAGGTCGATGTGTTAACTGGGCAACTTGCAAGGCTCTGGTGAGCTGTTTTTCCTGTTTTAATCATATTTTGGGGAGTATTTGGGTGGGTACTATTTTTTCAGTATAAGAGCAAATGAGAAAACCTGTATGGTGTCTCTTGTTATTTTGTGCACTTCTAGTATAACCTATTTTAGCAACCAGCCCTTCCCTCCTGATAACCTTGAGAAACCCTTCTGTGCTTCTAACAACTTCTGGCATCCTTCTTTGGACTCATTTCTGATATCCCTGATCTGGAACTGAGTGAACAGACTTCTGCTCACTTCTTGATATGTGAAGATGTCATTGATTTATGTGGTGGCATTTATAACATTGTTGGTATTGTTTATCTTATTGAACCTAGCATTTTTTTGGTTCTTTTTTTTTTTATGGCCTCTGTGCATGGAGCAGATGTTTTCATTGAGCTGTCCGCAGTGACGCCTAGATCTTTTTCCTGAGTGGTTACAGTTAATTTAAAACCCATCAGTGTATTACCTCAGCAATCCCTTGATGTCACTGGTTAGAAGATCCCAGCTGGCTGCTGCTCTTAATTCTGTTGCCTGTCTGTTTCCTATTATTTTTTATTATGCTTACATTGACTTGCATGCTGGGCTGGTTTTTAAAGCAAGTTGGGTACAGTCATTTACAAGTGGCTAATGCGAGCTCTGAAATTCTTCTGCTTGTGTACATAAATATGTTTGTGCTTAGGTGTTTTCACAGAATATAAATGCTTTTCCCGTAGCAGATATGACTGAGTAATGCCTGTGGGAAAACAAACAAGTGTGGCATGTATTTGCACATGCTCGTCTTTGGAAGCAAACCTCACTCGCTGCAGAGATGCGCATCCCTATGAAAGAGCAGCTTGTGTAGCATGCCCTTCTGGGCTGTGCCAATGGGCGCAGTCCTGAATGTTTGGCACTGGGCTCCTTCGCGTAGAGTTGTGTGGCTTCAATGAAGTGACGGGATAGGAGAGGAATCCCAGATGCACAGCAGGTTGAAAACAGCCGACGCAGGCTTAGGCAGTATAACGGTGCCCTTTGAGATTCCTGTATGTGTGGTTTCATTGTTGATCTGCTGCACCGTTTTGAAGACCTTTGAAGCATTGCGTGATACTTTCCGATGTGTGAGGTGACCTAAATAATACGTGGAGTCCCAGTGTGCTAAAAGCAGCCCTCCAAAGGGTGCTGTGGTCTGCTGGGTCTCTGGCTGAGTCATGTAGCTGTCAGCAGGGCACGCCGGGACAATGCACAGGGTTTGCATTAGAAAGCTTCATCGTGGTGGAAATGTCATTCTTGCCTCCCAGAAGGGCAGCAGTAAACCGGTGTTAATGAGAGATACTGTGAGCCTGCTGTAACTCTGAAGGAGCCAAATGCTGTAACTCTGCTTAATGACTGGAAACTTTGTGAGGTCCCATCTTGCTCTGAGCAGCCTTGCACACAACCTTTGGCAGCAGCCATGTTATCGACTGTGCTGGAAGCCGTGCACCCCAGCTGCTCTGCTGCTGAGGGCAGCGTCACAGGAAGATGCAAGTGTTTAAACAGGAAAACAGAAAGACAGCTGTAGTATGTACGGTTTCCTACTGTGAGGAAGATATAACCGGACTAGCTTTGCTGAACCATGACTCAGTTCAGTCCAGAGATTCCAATGCCATGCAGTAAATGTTACAAGCTCCTTTGAGGGAAAAGAAAAACGCCAATTCAAAGACATGGGACGGAAGTGCCCAGCAAGAGACAGGGATGAAATTGCCAGCAATGATGGATGAGGAAAGCCCAGGAGGGCACTGCTGTGCAAGACTTGAGAGTAAGAAAGAAATGAATGGCCCTCAATGACCAGGGCCCACTGAAGTCTTTGTGATGTGGGTAAGAACAAATGTGAGCTGCACTCAGCTGTGAGTAGCAGGGAGGGAATGGTGATGCACTTCTGCCTCATGCTGTGGAGCTCCTGGGTGGGTGATGGATGATGCTCTCAAAGGCTGAAGCCACAGTGAATTCTCCAGTTCCTGGAAGTACAACTCGGCTGGTTCCTCCCTGCAAAGGACAGGCAGCTTGGCTGGCTGCATCAGTGCAGTGTGTGCCAAAAGTGATTGTGAGCAATGTGCTATGCCTGTTAACCTCGGTGGAGAATATCATCCATTAATCTTGAGTTAGAGCAAGAGTAACACATCTGATAGGCCAGCTTGTGAAAGAGATGAGCGAGTACAAGTAGCCCCAAAGACATGCCCTATCTGTGCCTTGTAGGTGATTGGGCTAAGCAGACAAGGAACAAAATCAAAGATTTTTACAGGCCCTTTAGTCCTCAGCTCCAGCACATTGTTACTGATTGCGGCAAGTTCTGCTGATTCATAGCTGCAACCAAGAAGAGTGGGAAATGCTTTCCCAGTGCACTTAATGCTGGTAAACCTGACAGTGGACTCTGTGGCGGATGCAGTGAGAACACACAGAAGCTTATTTCCTGTGCCAGGTCTTGGATACCAGAACGCTAGGAATGGCATAATAACCTCCTGCTACAAAGAGTATAGAATAGCAAGGAGGATAGGGGAAAGTCAAGGTGTTCTAAAAGATAGTGGTGTGGCAGGAAAGACCCTGAGAGTTGTGTGTTGTGAAGCTTGTAGCAGATAAGGCAAACCTTTGCAGGAGATGTCAGAGCAGCCCTGGCAGTGACAAGGCTGAACCACGTAGGGTCAAGTAGCTGAAACTTTTATTCAGGCCTGCAATCGTGGTGGGAAGTGCTCCTTTTGCTTCCAGTCAGAGCCTCTGTTATTACTGGAATAAACCCCAATAGCCCTTTATCAGCTTCCCTTTCCCATGCATGTAGCTGATTTTGCTGGGACAGATGCTTCACTGGCATTTCTCTATGACAGCAAGGTCTCTAGTTCCCCTTGTCAAATCATGGGCTCGTTTCTCTGTGAATCAGCTCTTTCTTATTTGTAAATTGCAAAACTGCAATAGAGCAAAATATTCCTAGCGCTGAGCCAGACTCCTCATGCAGTTTTCTGGTAGATAACCAAATTCAGAGACTGTTCCTTTCCACAGCAGTCAGCACAGTGACATTTATTGCTGTTTCCTTGCTGGAAACTGCCCACTGGTCCACTCTTGGATGGCAGCAGCCATTTTGAATCTGTGTCAAAAGGTAACGTAAAGGGTTTGGTGTACTGGTCCCTGATTCAGCTTGCCTTTTCAGGATTTCTTTGAGCCCAGATCCACACACCTTTCCTTACCTGCTTGGTAGGAATGCTTGGAGCTGCGTGTGTGCAAATGAGGACTCACAGATGCAGTACCATGGGGAACGATGCAAACCAGGAATGTACCAAAGCCAGAGGCATTGTAGCCTGGAGCCTAGCTGAACAATGTAGAAGAGATGCTGTCAAATATGTGTCTCTGTGAACTATTATATCCCCAGCAAGGTCCCCTCCAAAAGTTTGCTCAGCATGCTGACTTTCCAGGAGCTTTCTTACTGCTTGGAACAAGTTACCTATCTCCTGCCAGAACTAAGAGAGGAACACGACTGGCTGACGAATACCATATGTCCTAGGCTGGCCAAAGGAAACCTGATTGTATTTTGTTTAGCTAGCCTATTTAACTGGTTTGCTGTAATGATACTAGGTAGGATTTTTTGGTGTGTATGCTTCTTTCCAAGTAAGTGAGTTTGATTCCTTCTTCTATGTGGGATCTGTCCTGTGATGGGTCTGTGTTTTGCTTTGGGAATGTGAGACACAACCTTCTACTGCTTCCCCCCATGGAAGAGATCAGGGAAGAGGTGAGTGAAGAGAAATAAGTTGCCAACAGGCGTGATCAGAAACTGTAGGACTAAAATCTCATCCTAAGCAGGGAACATCCAGTTCTGAGAATGCAACAAAAATGCTGACCAAAAGATCCCCCCCACTTTTTCATTTTACTGGTTGTTAATGCATCAGAATAGATACAGTGTGTGTTTGGAAATAGCAGCAAAAAACTGTGGGTATTTAGTATCTGAATGTAGATTTGCTGTGTTTTAAAATGGCTTCAAATGAGAACTGCTGTATCAGTTCCACCATGTAGATCTGAATCTGCAGAAGCTATTCAGGTCCATGGTCTGGTTCCTACAGGTGTCCTCCCCTGAATGGAGCCAGGAGTGGGCTCTGTTCCTCTGTACTACATTTCTTAAAACCAGTCACCTTTTCCTCATGTGCTTTATTGTCCCTAAATGTTTATGGTGAGGCCCTGTCTTACGTTGTTTGTGCAGCATCTTGTCCAACAAACCTCCACTTGGGAGTGAGGCGCTATGCATCCTGATGTTGCATGCAGTATCTTTAGCTCACCTAAGACAAGCCTACCTTCTCTTCAGGTTGTTGGAGCATGTTGATGCGAGTTCTCCCTGTTTTCCTGGACAACTTCAGCAGAGAGGTTAGTGGAGGCACGCTGAGAGTTGTGCATCAGCTAGGAAAGAGTTGTAAGTTTGTAAGCATGTGCTGTCTTGGCAGGCAAGCAGAGAAGGGTGGGGGCCTTTATTTCTAGCAGCGCACAAGAGGGGAACCAGAGCTAAAATACAACTACCACTTTAAATGAATCTCTTTCCCCACCGTCTCTTATTTATCTCAAGTCTTCCTGTTTACAGTGTCATTTCCCGCAGCTCCCATTCTGCTCATTCAGAGGTCAGGTCAACAGAAGGTCTGCCCTGTTTCGGAACACCAGATCAGTGCAAGTGTCTCCATCAGATGCCTCCCAGGAGATATGGATAGAGGCCCTTTTTTCCCTCTACTATCTTTGTACTGCTGTGCCACAGTGAAGCCATAGCACATTCTGGGTTTAATGGAAGGCAGAACTTGACACAGCTCTTGACTCATTCCTCTGAACCAGTTCCCTACTGTGTCCTTTCACTTCTGACACACTTGTTTATCCACTGGCTGCCTGCACCCTGTTCTGCCATGTGCTTTGCAGCCCACACAAACACACTCAGCTGTGTGCTCAGCGACCCACCTAGCTAGATATTCATACATTCTGAATCACTCTTTGATGTACTCTCATAGCCACGCTCACAGATGGACTCTGATCCTCATCAGCTGGAAGTTCTTGCTCAATCTGCCATCCCTGTGTCCTCAAGGCAGGAGAAACACTTTCCTCCTAGAGGAAGCATAGGCAAGCGTGTCTGGTCAAGCATTCATTTGTTCACTTATTAATGACAATTTAGGGCTGTGAGAGAAGAATGAAATGCCTGGAAAAAGTTGGTGAATGTTTGCATCTCATTTCTCCAGCACATTTGTGCTATGAGTCCTGCTCTGGAAGGGTGTTGGCATGCTGAATTCAGGTGCCTCCTTTTGGTGAGGTGGGAGATGATCTTGGCATTGCTTCATGGCTGTGTTTGCAGTGTCCTTCCTTGGCCTGGCCATGCTTGACTCTCATCCTAATGTTTGGGATGGCCACCATGAGAAATTTCAAGGCCAAGCCCTTGATGGAGGCCATCTGTCCCACAGATGTGTGTAGGTCTACACGTGGTCCTGCTGATGCTATGATGTGCGCATGTTGGATAAAATGCTCCCTGATGAGAAACATCTTCAAAAAAAAAGAAGCTTGAACGTCTCCTGCGACTGCCCCATTCAGTACACAGTGCATTAGCTCCCCTCCCCTCCATCACTCTGATTCCTCTACCCACATTGGACCATTTAAGAACTAATGAAGGCCAGATGCATGTTCTACAAACGTAGGATTGCTGCATTTTGTAGTAGACTCTGGCTTGATGCCTCCTTGTCCTTCAAATCCCCAGTACAACTAATAACAACCAGAGCAGCCCTACTCGGGCTGAGGTAGAGCCCACCTCAGTGGTGACGTCTCTGTGACCGCAAAGGATTTCTTGGGGACCTGGAGGGAGACCAGCTTCCAGCCAGAGAACTCCAGGATCTGGTTTCATCTCTCCCCAGCACTGATGGGGATGAGCTCAGCAGGACTGAGCTGTCCAACAGGGAGGCAGCAAGCGAGGCCAGCACTGGATTTCTGAGGGGGAGGGAAGGAATTTGGTGTGTTTTGGTGCATGTAAAAATAAGGGATGGATCATGTTAGCAGGAGCTGTCCATGGGATGAGACAACAAATGTGCTGTAGAGCTATTGCAGCATCATACTGCAAGGTCTCTTGTATCTACTAACTCTCAAGGGAAAGATGGGTTAAGCTGAGATATTGCATTGCTTTTTTAGATCTGAATCTTGCAGCAGGTCCGTGTCCTGCTAAAGTGCTACTGTCACAGCACCTTGGGCTTCCTTACTGCACATAACCATCTGCTCTTCTTAGATCTGTCATATGGCCATGCATCCAGAAGGCTGTTGTAGGGTTGTTTGCTGTCCTTTTGAAAATAGATGGTGTATGCTGGGAGGCATCTGGCTTTACATGGACCTCTGCATGTGTGCAGGGGGACTAGAAACAGTGGGACCACTGCAACCTACAGAACTGATTTTGTTGCTCCTTGGACTGAGAGAGCCCATATACCGAGTTCTCAGGCCTAAAACTCATTTTGATTTGTTTGCTTGTGCAGTGTTGCCTTTCAATGAAAAGCTGGGAGGCAGTATGTAAGCTGATGGCACAAATGATCTTCAGGGAGGCGTGGTGCAGTGTGGGTTTGCTGATCACTGCTCTGCCACTAGCATGGAGAAACAGCTGGGTCAGGACTGTGTTACATGGAAGTGGCCCTAATTTGAGTTTGCTATGGTTTCTGGAAGGCCCTGTAGTTGCTTGTAGTGGCTCATGAGGAATATTTCCACCACCCATCAGTCTCTGGCACTGTGGATCTTGCACAGCTCCCTGGTGGTGGGTGGGATTTCTGCAAAAAGAAACCCTCATCCCCAAACAAGCCAAAATTTCTCAGATATTCAGCACAGAACTTTCTCTCTTTTTCCCTTCTTTCCCCATCTCCTTCAAACATACCTGTGGGTAGAGGTAGTGTTATTGGAGCAGCCTATTTGACTGCTATAATATTTTCCACGCAGATCCGTTGACTTCTATTTCATGTTTTCATTGGATCAACACCTTTTGAGAGCAGTGAAAACTGCCTGTATTTTAATACTTGGAGGTAGTGTGTTGCCCTGCTATCTTTTCTTGATTTCACCTCTAGAAGGCAGCGATGATATGTCTATTTACAATCTGTGTCTCTTAGGTCCCTCAGTGAGATTCTTTTATGCAGCATATAGAGGCTTACTGGTGAAGTAACACAGCATGATTTCAGAGTCTGTTCAGGGCCAAATGTACAAAGGAGGGAGGAACTGCTATTTTCCTAAGCTTTTCTTTCTTTTAAGAGAGAAGAGTTTCTGCTGCCGTGATTGCAGAAGTAAGGTCTTTGTTCTGAATGTTTGCTTTTTTCTTTTCTTTTCCTTAATTGTGGTTGCCTGGCATAAAATAAAAAGCAAAAAGCAATAGCAGCTCCTGTGCAAGGCTGAGGTCTAAACTTCCTGATGCTTCCTGCTAAACCCACTCACTGTCTTGGTCAGAACACCCAAAGAACAGATCATGTTCTTCCTCCCTCTTAGGGTCTCTGGTTTAATCAGTGCAGACCTTCCTCTCCTGCAGGTCTGCCCCCTGATCCCTGTCCCCATATCCATCATCACTGGCTGAGGAAAACACAACCAGGGCGCAAAGAAGACAACTAATCAGCAGCAAACTAACAGAAGGGATGAATGTGGGACTCCTGATGCAGCTTTTCTTATTAGGACCATTAGTTGCTTCCCCCACACCCCCCATCAGTTGAACCATTGGTTTTCAGGAAATTTCCAGGACTAAAGAATCTTAAATACAACTGATAGATAGATACCCTCTGCCTTGTGGTAGGGAATAATTTAATTTGCCCAGAAATTAAGTCCATATAGGAAAAGAAATATTGCTGCATGAGCTGAGGTGAGAAAAAGAAAATAAAAGCAGATCCAGTGAGATGGGAATTATAATCTCGTGCTTACTGAATGTTGCCATCTCTAGTTGAATATCATCGTGAAGCTTGTGATGTTTGTGGTTTTTACTTGAGACTTGTGGTCTTTATTTGAGCTCCTGGAATCAAGAGGCTTAATGAGATTCTCAGCTTTCTATTTATTTATTTATTTATTTTTAAACTTGCATTTCCAGCTCTCTTGATCTTGGAAGAAAACAACTTCACTTAAAAATATGAAGCCTCGAGGGTCTAAATGAGAAAACAGATGAAAAATACTCCAAATACTTTTGGGTTGGTTAAGTCTTTTTATTTTGAAGCCTCTATCATTCTGCTCTAGGGCCACACACAAGATTTTTTGGAAGCTGAAAACTGGCAGCACTCATGCTTTTTATTCAAAGGGTTTTACGGAGTGCGTGAATATTAGCGGCTGTCGTGAGTGTGGGTGTGGGGGGTGATATTGCGAGCAGCCTCTTCCAGGTCTGTGTGCTTCTTGTGCAAGGCAGCTTGCAGTCCCTGCCTCACAGAGTTCAAGAAGGAGGAGCTTGTAACACTGTTTTTCCTCTTCTGTTTTCAGTTATCCATCTATAGGGAGGGAGTATGTCAATCGCCTATGAAGTCTAGGAGAGAAGAAGGAATTTAAATCCAATTTGCTGCAGTTATTTATGTGACCCACCTACAAAGCAGTGCCGTGGTGGTGGGAAAAGCACTGAGGCACTTAACAACATGACTGTATCCCATCTGTGGGACAGGAAGCACAGCCAGGCTTCGCTCAGGACAGAGCAAGGGAGAGAACAGCTCCTGCAAGCAGAAAAACAGGGGCTCTGCAGCGCCACTCAGTCACTCCTTATGACCATGGTGGTTGCTGCTGCTGTTGTTGTTGTTCCTGCCTTTAAAACAATATGCGAGGAACTATCCAATATCCTAGGGCTTTTGTTTATCTAGATTTTTATGAGGGGTGGGGGGGGGGAGAAGAGGAGTAAAAGAGAGGGGAAGCATAAGCATTCCTTCCAACCAGAAAGTCATGAGTTTTGATTGTCTAATTACACAAGTGATATTTTTATAACCTCTGTGAAGTCTCCTTGCTTTCTTGGTGTGTCTCCATTGTTTATGTGAGAGTGGCCAGGTAGCCAAGGCAAAGTAACGCTGCAAGAATAATTCCCTTGGCCTTGGAATATGCTGCACTCTCTTTTTGGCTTGGTAAACAAGCCTGTTTTCCTGGTTTCAGACCTTTTAGCTTCTTTTCTTGTTGCTTCTTCCTCTGAACCAGAGTTACTCATATTCTGCCCAGCTCTGGGCCATGTCAGTAGCTTTACGATGACCCTTAAGTATGCACAAAATAGTGGGACTAGATCTCCAATGAATTATATCAGTACTGCTTCTCCTGGTCTATTTCTGTTTGCAATCAAGCAGTATAACGTGTGCTCCCCTCCTGACTTCTGAGGGGTCCCCAGCCTTGCCTTGGCCCTGAGGAGATGAATTTGATCTTTGTGAGCATTTTGGGCTGCTGCTTATTTGAGATGAGAGGTCTTGTGGTTCACGCAGCAGCAAGGTGCCTCTTTTCTAGAGGAACTTCTATCAGCATGGAGAAACACCTGCTTCAGGATTTCTGGACTCTTGTGTGTCAGTGTCCCCTCTGCCCATTTGCACTGGCACATGAAAGTTTTGGTGGCAGGACAGACCCCTGGAATGCCTCGTGTGAAGAGCAGTGTTGTTCTCTGGGAATAGAAGGCCCAATTCACTGCTTGATTATACAGTATCAGAAAGGATCTTTGTGTAGCTTCAGTTGGTGAAGCATTCTATGGCCTGATGGTAATTGATAGAACCCACATGAAAACATGCAGCTCTCAACATGCTTGCAAACTGGCCTCCCTGCAATTATCACAAGTGATGGCTGCCCATCATGTCTCTCTCGTGCTATTAATCTGAACTGCTAGTCTTTTTGGGCTCATTTCATGATAAGTTGACTCAGCCAGAATTCTGAAGCATGAGTTTTCACAGGTCTGTCAGACTAGTTCTTGGATGCTCTTTGCATTTGATTACCTGAATATTCTTCCCAGAACTGCGGTTGCTTTGATGGTGTGCTACATGAACCACATTGTTGAGGTAGAGATTTGAAGAGTCCAAAGGTAAAACAAAATCCTATGCGTGGGTCTGAGTGGTAGCTTTGTTAGCACTACTGCAGTTCTACAGCAAGCTTTTCTGCCACTTCCACCCCTGTGAGAAATGAGGGCAAGCTCTCAGCTCTAAGTGATGAGCACCGGTCTCTTGCAAGGAGGCTGTCAGCTCCAGTGTAGCACTTGTGTGCTCTTCCCACATCTATGTATGTCACTCTGTGTTTATGATGAGCTGTCATCCATACATTGCATGTTTGGAACAAGCAGTGCTAACTCTCCTCTTGTGTGGTGGTTTGGGTGATGTGGAAATAAGTGGATGTTCTCCAAGTATAATTTTTTCAGGGGACTGCCTGAGGAATGACATAAAGCTTTTAACAGAGACAGGGGAATGGTGAAGGGTAGGCTTAGAAGAGGGGAGAAAATAGAATGCTGAAGCTTCAAAAATGGAAATTGAGTTCATGAGCTTGGACATAGTATTGAGGGCACGTATGGAGGAAGGCAGAGACGTGCTCAGGGATATCACAGGAGTCTGTCTACCTGGGAGAAGAAGCGCTCACCTTGAGGAGTCCATGAATACGAAGACAAGCCATGATGGGAAGAGATGGAAAGATGGTATGAATCAGGGGTGAGGATAGCCAAATTCAGTACTGCTTTTAGGCAGAGGAAACTCTGCTGACATCTTATAGCTTCAGGCAAATACCAGCAAAAACATCTGGGCTGGATCTTGATCAATATAAATTTGCTCGGGGGCCACTGACTTCAGCAGTGCCACGCCAGTTTACGCATATGGAAGGTTCAGTCCTTTGCTTGCTTCCCTGCTCTCAGCCCTGTCTGCTTTTGGGGTCCTGTGGAGGTCTCTGGCTGAATTTGTGGGGCTCAAGACAGAGGGTTTCCTGGTAAATGAGAAAAACACTGTCCTTCCATCCCGCTTCATCTGCCTGGGATTTCCGACTGAAAGGCACTGACTAATCCCATCTGGCAGGCTGACCACGCTTCAAAGACTGCAGATCCTGAGACTTTTAACTTACAAACAAAACCATGCATTAAAGAAAAAAAAAAGGGGGGGGGGGGGGGGGGGTTGTGGGGGGGGAAGACAGCTCTCCCGAGGGACAGTCTCTGCGAAATCCTAAACAAGGTCTCAGTGCCTGCCCTGGTGCTCTGGCTGACGCCGGTTTTTTTTTCTGCGCCTTTTAAAACTGAGCTGGAGTGTTCTTGACTCCTCCATTCGACACCTCCAGCTCCCTTATTCCCCTCGGTGAGTGGGGTGGGGGGGAGGCTGGAAGGGAAAGGCCAGAGCAGAGGAGGAAAGAAATGCCTGGTATTGATCCACCAGGGCTGGCCAGACTGCAAGAAATTCCGGTTCGTGAAAAATGTTGCGGTTTAGAACATTTGTTTTCGTTCCACGGTGGGATGAAACCAAGGCTTTCTGGAAAGGGAGGGGGGAGAAGAGGAGAGAAGGAGAAGAAAAATGACCCTTTTTTTTTTTTTTTTTGTTGTTTGTGGGGGGGGGGGAGNTGGAAAGGGAGGGGGGAGAAGAGGAGAGAAGGAGAAGAAAAATGACCCTTTTTTTTTTGTTGTTGTTGTTGTCAGGGAGGGGTAGCTTCCCAATGGTATGGGTGCCTTCATCACAGGTTGGGGTGTCAGTCCTTGCTCACCAGCCTCTTGCATGGAGGTTGTGCTTCTCCAGTTGGGTATGGCAGTGGCTGGAAGGAAGCCTGTCAGGATGAAGGGAGACCTCCTTCTGTCTCCTGCTCATCCTGTGCTCTGATAGGGCATAACCTGGGGGAGATCTTCAGAACTGTGACCTGTGACACTCATGGCAGTGCCCATGCTTTGTGGCAGCTGTGTCCTTGCTGAGTTTTTTGCCCACTAAACTGGGTGAGGGGCCAGCTCACCTGCAGGGAGGTGACAAAGGTCTCCTTGCTCCAGTATTGTGAAATCCTGACCCAAGATTTGTATAAAGGGGAGTTATGAGTGACTAAATACAGTAGTGGACTTAGACATTGCTCTTCCCTTTAAAAAAAAAAAATAAAATTGCGTGTTGGCTTATTGCACAGGCTCTGGTCATGGGTAATGGGAATTCCTTGCAGGGAAAAGTAGGAGGAGATGAAAACCCAAGCAGGACTGGAAGACTTGAAGATGTCAAACAGTAGGACAAAGACATAGCACACAGCTCTTGTGCTTTCCAGGGAGGCCCTATGGGATGGTGACAGAAGAATTGAGCTTGCCTTTGGGTGACTAAACAATGAGCAAGGCAGTGGTGATCTAGCCCTTTTGCATCTTTCCCGAAGTCAGAGTACTAATCACTCTGTAGTGTTGGCAATGGGATGTGGCAGTGCTGGCTCCCATCATGGCTGACCCCTTGGCATCTCTGCCCTCAGGAGCTGTCTTGTTTGTTTGCTGGGAGGTAAAAATCCCTCCTGGACGTCATGAAGCTAGCTATGCAGGGGAAAATGGAGGGGGAAAAAAAGTGTCTGCCATGAGTCAGAGAATTCCTCTGGGGGGGCTGTGGGATTGTGGGGAAAGGTGGAAGAGCGTGGCTGCTATAGGCACTAAGCCACAGGCATGAAGTTTTGGAGCTCACAGGCCTAGGAGCACAATGGGACCTTCATCAGTTCTTTCCAGGGCAGGAGGGCTTGCAATAAAACCTGAAGTGTTTGGGATTTTGATTGTTAGAGGCCACATCTTCCAAGGCAAATGCTTTGGAGCAGCCAAGGAAGGTATAGCCGAGGTTGCTATGTGAAAGCTGCTTACAGAACAGGCTTATTCCTCTGGAGGGGATTTCTTGGCTATATCATATATCGAAGGCTTTTTTGCTAGCTGTGAGCCTGTCTTCCTGTGAGCATCCCTATTTCCCTGGCTTTCACCCAGCACAACTCTCAGGACCTTCAATGACCACAGCCTTTTGCCCCTGTCCTGTTCCTGTGAGGCAGAAGTATCACCAATCTGCTGTGAACCACCATCTAAAGACATCTTGTCCTCCTTCACTTCCCTTGCAATAACATTGGGCATCCCTTCTCGCAGAGGAGGGCTTCCTGCTGAATGTGACCAGCTGTGGCTGCCACTACTAGAATAAGAAGGCTGGGAGCAGCTCATGGGCAGTTGCTCTTGAAGAACAGGCCTGTCTCAGCTTGGCCAAGTGTTCATAAAGCTCTCTGGTGTAGTCTGGTAGCATCCAGAAACATCCAGCGTGTTGCAGGATTCTCAGGTTGTACGTAACTTATTCTCTTTCATTTCCTACTGATAACAAGAGACAGATACTTCTTGCTCCCAGCAAAGGAGTGAGTGGGACTCACCACCACGGCTAAATATCTCACTGTGTTATCCCTGGTGCCATCTCCAAAAGTAAATGGCACCAAGGTGTGCTTTCTTGCTCNAAGGTGTGCTTTTTTGCTCCCCTTTTTTTTTTTTTTTTTTTTTTTTTTGTTTTGCATAGGCTATAGAAGTAGGTTTATCCTGGCCTGTTCCTGTGTTGCAGATGAGCCAGAGTGCTGCGAAGCTCTAGCAAAGCAACTTCAAATATCTGGTAAACTCATCACCCCCAAAGCATTTGAGGCTCAATGTAGGACTCTAAGCATCCAGTGAAACAGGAGGCAAGGCTGAGCCTGTGGGAGTGCATTTCATTACGTGTGCACTGAAGGCACAATTCAGTGTTGTGCTGACTTAACCTAGACTGGGGTAGGGAAAGCATCACTTCCTTGGTCCTACTATCTTTTGTTTTTGTACAAGAAACAAAGCTCCCCCTTTTCCCCAGGCCAAAGCATGCAGATGCACAGTGCATTTCTGCAGGCTGCCCTGGAAGGACTCGCTGCAATCTGTTTTAAACACTGAGCAGCTCCCTCATTATTTATCAGAAAGCCGCCTGGTAATGCAGTATAGTCTGGAGCCTGCAGAATGTTACTGTGAGTGATACGTATCTGTATATCCTATAGAACTGGAAGATTTGTTGAATCCTATGAAGTTTTTGGCTTCAAAAAGTCACTTTTCATGCCCATTTTTCATTGTAACTGAATTCCAAGTTACTGAAGAACCCCCCACCCCCCCTCCCTCCTTCCTTCTTTCTCCTCAGGAGGGACAAACACAATTGTCTGCTTGCTGCATTTCCTCTGTAAGGAGAAAGAAAGATGCCATGCTGTACAGTGATGAACATAGGCACATCAAGGCAGGGTAGAGCTACCTCCTCATGTCCTGTTTGATGTGGAGGTAGGACTAGTACCTGTTTCTAGTTGTTCAGCATTTCCTATTGAAAGGCCCAAGGTTGCCATGACTTTGCCAACGGTTAACCTTCCTCACTGGCATTTTTGGTGCCATGCGTATGACTCAGGCTGAGTTCTTGAGGGGATTGCATCAGCTGAAATGGTTCAGCCATGTTCAAGAATGAGATAAGAGAAAACACTTTTGTGGGAGTCTGGTTTCTCTGAGATGAATTTCCTCCATCATCTCTGGAGGAAGTTGAACGTGTTCAATCAGTAGGTGTCTAATAGGAGTGACATGAATTGCATCCACAGCAGTTTAGAAAACTTGTTTAAAGTAGACTCCTCGTTCTTAGAATGGTGGTGTACAACCTTCTGAGGCTGAGCCTGCTGCTGTTACTGTGGGGTGCTGCTGAAAGCCAGTGTGGAAGAGGAGTCTACTCTTGGGAAAGCAGCTAGGAGGATGGAACTGGGAGATGGAAAGAGCACAGGAGAGAAGGGGAAGCAGCTGAAGTTGTTGATGAGGCAAAGACCATCAGGGTACTAAGAAGATGTTCAGAATTCAAGCAAGACCTTGTCTAAGAGAAGTGGAAACTCTGTTGTGGAAGCAGCTGTGCAGTAGGAGGCAGAACAAGGACAGGCTGTGGGAGACAGGCAGAAAAATTCAGGTTTGGATGGGGACCAGGGAAGAATGATCTGGGATGTCCTGTGGAAAAAACTGGCTGTGTCACAATGACCATGTTCAGGGGAACCAGTTACTGCTGCGTGAATAACCTGGATTTTGGCACTTAGAGGGCTTCCAGCTCCTGGCATATAACATCCTTTGTGGGTATAATACTATATGGAGTGAATGTATTTTTTCATCTGGATTTTTCTCTCTGCTCTATTTCTTGTGCTAACCTTTCCTTGGTGTTTTTTCTCTACTACTTTTTCCAGCCTTTCATGTTCAAACTTTGGGCCTAAGAAGGTTTCTGCTGAACTCTCAAACATACGCCGTTCTAGCGGTTTGAAGTATTGAGTGAAATGTGTTCATCTTTCACTAGCTGGAGCAAAGATACATAAGAAAGAGGTTTCCAGGAAAAATACCCTTAAGTCTGAGGAATAGCATATCATCTGTATACCAGGACATAGTCATTCACTTCTGGCTGCTAGCTGCCATATTGTACTATGGCTGGATCTTTGTCTATGTAGTAGCAAATAGTTAAAATGAGGGGGGCTTCATCAGCAGATCTGTCCCAAATCTTCTGACTCAATTAGACCAAGAACAGTGTGTTTATAAGATCCAAGGTACAGCTTGAGTTCAAATACCTGCTGAAATGCTTTTGTGCTTTCAGTCACCGAGGGGAAAAATGTCTTCTCCTGTTGTGGAGAGTTCCTCAGTGGGATTCTATAATTCCAGAGTTATGGATTCTATGATTCCTGTGCCCTCTGCAAGAGCTCAGCAGAAAGGGGCCTTATGCTTCTTCTGGCCTCTGAGGCTATAGCTTGATCTTTGTCCGGCACCGTGTTTCAAACCTAGGCTGATACCGTGTGCAGCCCTTGGACAATCCTGCCTTTCTACGCACTTGCTGTTCCATGACCCTCTGGCAGAACTGCCTGCCCCCATTATTCATCCTGACACGGTCTGTAATGGACGGAGCTAACCTGCAGGAGCCAGCTTGCAAATTTCTCTAAGGCTGTCAAAGAAAGAGCACTATATGCAGGCAGAAGCACGCATGCAAACACGCTTTTCATGTGTTTTCACATGCTGTTTGTGCACGGATGTGTTTATGCACACTTGTCTGCACATACAATTTTTTGAATACTTGTTTTGTGTCCTTAATGAAAAGCTGAGAATGAAAAATGTGTCAATATACATAAGGGAGCTTTTCAGTGCATTTTATTTGACGTTTCAATGTGCAGCTGTTTTCCAGTGCTAGGATAGGATGGGGAATGGAAGAAGAAAGGGAAAAGAGAAAGCAAGGATAATGCAGAATAAAAAAAAAAAAAAAGGAGAAAAGAAAGAGGAGAAAAAAAGTGGAGAGGGGAGAAAGGAACGAGAACAGAGAAAAACAGGAGAAAAGAAACGGAAAAAGAGAAGGCACAGATATACAAGCTCTCAATCATTGTTACCTTAGAATCTGAGAGATCCCAAAGTTCTTGACCTGCATTCCCCATTTCAGAAGCTTTGTACAATAACGCACCGTGGTTTGTTTAAAACATGGCAACTCAAGTCTTGTGTTTCAGAGAAATGTTTCGCAATGGTGCTAGGAGAGAAGCAAAACGATTTAGCTGTTCCTCCTTGCTATCTCCCTCCCTCTGCCTTTTGGCATGCTTGGAACCAAACCCACTTGCTTCTGAAACAATGAGTAACGTTGCTGTTTTGATGGAGTTAGGCTTGAATTGAAACTTCATCACTGCAAAAAAAAAAAAAAAA